>APFE031570438.1:1060-183780 GCA_000404065.3 Pinus taeda
TTTAATAAATGCAGACCCTTTTAAAAAATGTATATACCCAAAAAAATCAATCCTAGCATGTACGTATTTCTTTTATTTTTGGAATAAATCAAGATATGAAACAAAAGCTCTAAAAACCATCAAAATTCTACTTTTTCGTATTTAGCATGAAATGCATCACAAATGATACATTTCTAACCCACCACGATCTACCATGAAATAATCAAAAAAGAAAATCTATATTCGAAAAATGGTCATATTGTTAGAATGTTCTTAAAGCTTCTTTTAAAAAGCTAAAGTCTCACATCATAAATTATAAAAGACTTCTCTTAAGAGGTTACCCTAAAGTATTGCAATCTGTGAGATTGCGATCTAAAAAGTTGCGATGGTATAATAGCCTTCTCACACTGCATTTCAATCATAAAACACAAGCCTCAACCTATTATATGTCAATATTGCAAAATGTGATCTCAACCTAGACCCACCTCTTAATCTTCCCGCCAACATGTGTAGAGGTCCATTATTCATTAAAACAAATCCTGAGGAGTGATGAAGCTCAATTCTCGCATCTCGCATTTTGCACAAACTTAAAACATGGGAAGTTAAACAAAATCGAATTATCCAATATAGCGATCCGCGATATTGCTTTGAAAATCGAAAAATCACTATTATCACAGTTTGAAGGCTCACCACCCTAGAAGATTGTTTCCCGATTTATGATGTGAATATTAATGGGCATTCAAGTTAAAGGATAACAGATCCTTAGTGGGCATCTATGAAAAAGTAACTGCATTTATGTGTGAAAGGCCATTTAAAGTGATTTGATATCTTCATACATGATTTCAGATAAAACACCTTTGTCACCTTTACTGGTTTTCTTTAGTGATTAATTCCTACGTTCAATAACATTTTTATCCGATAAACTGTTCCTCTTGAGAGTTTTAGGAAAAAGCTATAGAACAGGGAGTCGAAAGCAATGGTGAAGAAAGGGAAAGTAGTCACCTCTAAGAAGTCAAAAATGACTCCTCTGTTCACAGATAGTACATGTAATATGGAAGTAGGGACATCTACATGGGAGGCTATCTACCAATTACTGGAGGAAGAACAACCAAGGATTTTTGAGACAATGATTATAGCTGATGGGCGCGATTCCTCTGATGCTTCTATAAATTAACTTGCATGCTCATTGCTGCATTGAATATCGACACAACCAAAAATAACCCCCTATATCTACATGGTTAAGTGGATCATTGATGGCGCTAATATATCTAACAAAGAATTCAAAATAGGAGGCCAGGAAGTTATAGGATCTTTCACTCCAGATAACCTAAGGCTTATGTACCACCTAACAAAGCCACATGTTACCTACAACAGGTAATTTGTTGAGAATTACGTCAAAGAAAATGAAGATCCAGTGGATTGCACAAACAATTGGTCAAATAACGATGAAAGAATAAAGAAAGACAAAAATGGTATGTACACCACCACATCTATTTGTTCCCCTTTCTATTTTGCTGCACCTATCCTCTGTAGACTATTTGTTAAACCTGATAGTAACAAATTCTCCTCAGAATGGTTTCCCTTAATAGATGCAGTCGTTAATGCAACAATAATAGATTGGGCACAAATCATGTCTGATAATTTAGCTAAAGTAATTACAGAGTATAGAAGAAAAAGGAGCATTGCTTCGAGGATTTAGTCTCCGCTTTTCATGTGTTCTTATGTAATGGAAGCTATTTGTTTTGGTTCTAAATTCCCTCTTATGGGATGGAAGTGGACTATTCAAGATCCACTTCCTATTCACATCTACCACAAAGACATGTGGGAATCCAATTTTGAACCACATTTTTTCAAGATTTGTCATGGGGTTATGCTTCGTATCCATAAATGAATTTATAACCAAGATGCCCCCATATTCTCCCAAGAAGTTGAGATAGACATCCTCCTAGCAGCTTGATGATTCAGGGAAGAAAAATTTACATATATTAGAGTATTTAGCAGCATCACTTCTCTCCATGTTCTCCGTTTC
This sequence comes from Pinus taeda, assembly GCA_000404065.3. Taxonomy (NCBI): domain Eukaryota; kingdom Viridiplantae; phylum Streptophyta; class Pinopsida; order Pinales; family Pinaceae; genus Pinus; species Pinus taeda. Next base: position 3,069 of record APFE031570438.1, read on the forward strand.
TATGTCCCAGATAAATTAATGGCTAGAGAGATAGCCTATCAGACATGCAAAGAATGAGGGATGAGCAAAACATTAAAGGATTCAAAGAATGCCATTTGGCCTCAATTTTTGTGTCACGTGGAGTTTTTGCATTACATGAACTTAGACATGCATTCAAGGAAGTAGATAATATGTTGTCTCTATGATTACCTAGGTTCCCCTGGTAAACAATACGACCCATTTGGTATTATCAAGGATTTTAATACTATGGTCAAAATAAATATATTTAGTAATGAGAAGGACCCATTTGATGATGTTTTCTTAGTGAAGAATACCTTTAGAGAAGTGAAGCATATGGCACAGATACTTTTTGATCGAAAGGGCCTTGAAACATTTTATAGCTATCGAGAAAAGAGATTATCAAAGGTCCCATTGGACCAATTGTTAATTAAACCAATAAGGGATCCCACTCCCAGTGTAAGCATAGATGGTGACTCTAAGGAAAGATATAAAAACAATTCTGGAAAGGGATCCAAGAATTCTTCAGAAAGTAAGAAAAGAAGGAGCGGGGAATCATTCCAGGATACATCCCAGTCTGCAGCAAAGGCAGATGACCAAACTTCTACCATCAAGCAGACTGAAACCCATACTCCCTCTATATAGCTGACAAAGCCTCAGGTAATTAATTTGGAAGAGGAGTTGGATAATTTCATTGGAAAACTCAACACAGAGTAACAAGCACCAGAGGCACAAATGACACACCAGGAAACAACTACGGAAATTATAATAGGGGGAACTGTGAATACCCAATAAAGAGAACACATTCCTGTTACTCCCACCTCTGAGATTGTTTTAAGAATAGAATAAATTCCCCCTCTTGACTTATTTTACAGCCCACAAAACAAGGTCGTTGTTAAGAGACAATGAGCTGATGGATGTCCTATGGAAAGACTCATCCACCGACCCATTAGCCAACCTCACTAGGCTCTTGTAGTTCACAGGTGCATACACTACAACAACCATTGACAAAGAAACAGAGGTACAACTGTTTCTTAAAGAAGAAGAAAACTAAATTTTGTCACTAGAACATTAGTTACAACAAGCCAAAACCAACCAACAAGCAGAAATACAATTGGCTAAGCTACAACAGGACTTCCAACAAATGCAAATAGAACATCAAAGCAGCTAGGCAGGTAAGGAGGCACAGATACAGAGCATAAAAAATCTGCATAAAGACAACCCAAAGATTGATCAGTTTTTCATTGAATCACTCAGCCTAAACTCCGAGCTCACACACCAAAAAGAATTTATATGCCAAAAAATATCACATTGGAAATCTCAGTGCAAAATGAGCGACAAATTAACAAGCCAAGTTGTGAAAATGTGAGTTAAATATGATGAAATTCTTATAAAGTTTTCAGATTTCATAACTTGGAAAAATTCTAAGAATGGGAGAAGAGACAACATGCTTAAATTGGATGAATCACATAAGGATATCTTATTTGCAAGTTGCGGTTCTCAGCTCAAAGAGGTAGAACAAGAAACAAATGATGGAGCAATAGTGGCAAAGAACGTCATTGAAAGTGTAAATGAAAATTTTCATAGTGCTAATCTTGTGGTAGTGACCACTCCCGGTTTCTTTCCAAATGGAAAACAACTTGAATTACAGTGGAAAAAAGTAGCAGAAGAAAGAATGGAAGCAATTAGGCAAGTGACTAGGTTAAACTGGCAGGCATATTGGCAATATCTGGTAAAACCACACAGCGTGTTTATGACCCTAAAATGCCTAATTGTTTCCACCAAGAAAATGTTGCCACTACTCATCAATGCCATGTTTATAACACAACTGATAGTTGAAGTCATCCAACCTACACTCCTCAAGACTATGATAGATATTTGTGATCTGAAAGATGGAATGTAGGTTTAGTCATTATGCACATCTTTATTTTTGTTTTATTTTACTTAAATTGAGGTAGGTCGCTTAAACCTCCTCAACTTCTTTTGTAATAATCTATTTTTAGTTTCATAGGTTAGCATATAAACACCTCTCATGCATTTAGAGAGGGGGCCAAAATTTTTATCAGAAACATTCTTCAGAACATGCACTTATGTTCCTTTGAGGACGTTCTGGTGAAATTAATGGAACATGATTTATTTTCTACTTGAATTCGACTTTTTCTACTGAAATTTCACTTCTGTACACTTAGATGACATTGGATGATTTGAAAGTAGATCAATATTGCTAAAGCACATGAGTATAATGTATTATAAATGATACTTTTATCTCTTAATTATTTTTACCTATGCATCAAGCAATACATTATCTTCAAGTCATTTATGTATGAAAGTTTGAACTTTTGATTGTCATTATTGCACTATTGTATGATGATGATTTATAGTTTATGCTAAATACATGAATGATTTTTATGTAATATAGCTCTCATATCATTTCATCTAACTTTTTATATGACATGATCATTGTTAAATGGATTCACTTCTTATCATAATTAAATGATATTTATTATCAATTGCTTTCAAACATCATTTTAGATCACATATATCATGTTACTCCTGGGATAGTCATAGTTCTATAAATATTTTTGATTACGACAAACTGCACATGATTATTAGTTAAATTAGATTATTTTGAGGCTAAGTGTTACTCCAAAAATATCGAAACATCATCCCATTAGCACAAGCATAAAAAAAGATTGGGAAATTGGTCCCATCATCCCCAGTCAGATCCATTATTCCAAACAAGAAAGGAGATGTCCCAAGGTCCGAACTAGGTTGTTATCCCCCTTGTCGAGGCAACGATTTTGTAGCCTTCAACATATTTGGCGCTAGAAGGAGGGTACGATGATGAATGGAAAGTAAATCTAAATCTATAGGACATTCTAAGAATAAAACTCCCTCGCCATCACCTCCAACTTCTTGTTCTCATTCCAAATCTCCTATTTGCAAGTGAGAAGTTGAAAAGAAAAATACAGAGCCCACTACTGAAATCCTAAATAAGCGAGGCAACTCTTCTTCTGAACTCCTTGAAGTACAATCTTTGATCTATAAATTGCAGTGAATTTCAATATCTCGAGAAGAATTTGAGTTATCCTAAGGCAGTGTAACTTTCAATATACACCATCGCAACTGCTAATTAGAGCACATAGTGAAAAACTTGGAATCCCACCATTTTAATTCCCTCTACCAAGTCATAAAAGGGTTAAGAAGACACTATCAAAATCTCAAAGCAAGCTTCTTTCGTCATCATCATCCATTCCATCCATATCTTTGTAAGGTAACACACCTGCTTCCCAACTCTAGATCGTGATTCACACAAGTACAGTAGTTGCACCATCCTCTACCCAATCACCTTCAACCACTACTTCACCCTCTTCCACTAATATTCCAACAATGGCATAGAATCAACCTCAACCAAGGCCATGGACCAACTCGAGAGTTGTTAGAATGGCTGGACTTTTGTCACAATTTCCGACACATCGAGAAAAATGGTTACCTAAATTTAACCCTGATAATGGCCTATTAGCTAAAGAACATATAAATAATTTCATGTTTTCCATTAATTTGAATGGAGCAGAAGAAGAAGATGCAATTATAAAATTATTCCCATATACTCTACAAGGAGCAATAGGATCATGGTACCTTTTGTTACCATCAGGCTCTATTAATAGTAGGGATGCTTTTCAAGGGAAATGTTTAACTAAATTTGGAGATGATAGGTCTATAACAACTTTGGTAAATGACCTCTACAATTTGAAAGTCGAACCAAAAGAACCCATTAAGTACTTCGACTCATGTTTCAATAAGTTATTAAATAAAATACCTACAACATCCAAGCCTAGTGAGCAAGTCCAAAATGAATGGTACATTTCTGCTCTACCTTCAAACACAACTATCTTCATTGATAGAGATGTCAAACCAGCATTAGCATAAAATATGAAAGAAGAATAGCTGTTGAAAAACGTATCTTGGTCGTAGAAAAAAAATGCATTAGAGGAAATAAAATCCAAGAAAGTAACTTTTAGAGATGATTCTAGGAAAAACGCCACCAAAGGATCCTTTTGATTTGGAAGGGTTACAAAAGGTCCTCAAGACAATGTCTAAGAAAATTGTTGACATAAAAAAACAAGTAGCAGAATATTCTTCCAAGAAACCTTTTAGACCATATAAAAGGAATGCCCCAACCAATCCTAAACCTCCAAATGCTATATCGAATGTTGAATCAAATGGAGATTAGGAAGAAGCCTCAAGTGAAGAACAAACTGATGATGAAGAAATAATAGAATTACAAAGAATGTGGGATTTTATCCTTCCAAATGAAGAGGATCAGGAAGCACTACCTATTGCTACTAGAAGCAGAAATCAGCTTGATCCACCTCAATCAAATTCAAAAAAAAAAAATTCAATCCCACCTCCCAGATATAAAGTTGTAGGTAAGAAATCTTCATTGAAATCTACTCAAAAAGCCTTACCCAAAAATTATTCACCTGCATCCAAAAATCTAATAATTCCCAACGAAATGGAATACAATATTATTGAGGATATGAAGAAAACTCGGGGAAACATCACCTTTAATGAGTTTAGTAAATGAAAACATCAACAAAAGCTACTTGTAAAAGAACTCAAAGCAGTTCCCACTACCCCGCTTCCTACTGCAGTAATATCATATGCTGCTCAAGAAATGGGAAGATCGCCTAGTATTTCTGCAAACAAAATTGATCCAACTGACATCGCTCTAATTGGCAGAAGATCCAAATCTCATACTCCACCATTTCTCCTTACTTTTGCAGTCTTTAATAAAAACTTGCACAAATATTTGGTTGATTCTTGTGCTTCATCTAACATTTTACCTCGAACAGTCTGTGCTAAGTTAGACATCTAGCCTCATAAATCTGTAGCAGGAATAGTACAATTAGATTGGTCTCAAGTTTAATATGTCGAAGAACTTAATCAAGTAACCATTAGACTTTTATCAAACCCAAAAGTTTGTTAAGTCATTGATATAGTTGTAGTTGATATTCCTGAATTCTATGGTGTGATCGTTAGTAGGGACTGGTAAGAAAAGCTCCATGGTTACTTTGCAACTGACTGGTCTCACATGTGGCTTCCCTATAACCAAAAGCCAAATTAGATAAGGGTCACTCGAGAGAAACATCAAAAATATATAGTGACAGAACTGGAAGGAGAAAATGAGCAGGTAGCATATAGGAATAATATAATTAAAAACTATTCTGTTGAGTCACTCCTAGGGAATTTCAATGGGCATACTTCACCTTTCTTAAAAAACTTTGTTGTATCTCAAATCAAAAATTATTCCCAAACAGACACCTCTAAATGTGTGAATTTTGTAGATAAATATGTACATAAATCTCTATTTTGGAAATTATTTTTTGATGGATCCAGATCCAATGATGGAGTAGGGGCAGGCTGCATATTAGTTAGCCCAAAAGGTGAAAAGACTATGCTAGCATGTAGACTTCAATTTGATTGCACAAAAAATATTGTTGAATATGAAGCGTTGGTTCAAGGTTTGTACAAAGCAATTGGTCTCAGTATTAAATACCTCCAAGTGTTTGGAGATTCCGAAATGGTCGTTACACAAGTAAGAAATAATATACACTATCTGTCAGGACATTTGAAACACTATCAACCGTTACTCCAAGGCCTGACTTCACATTTTACAACATTTGATATTTCCTCTATCTCAAGACTCCAAAATGCTAGTGCTGATATCCTAGCTAATGTAGCTTCCAAGAATATTCCACCAGAAGATTACAACCCAGATCAATTCTCCATTGAATTAATCTTTAGGCCATATATTCCTGATAATATCACCAATTGGAGAGTCTTTAACAACGATCCCAATATCGTAAGCTTCCTCACTCCATAAGGCTCTTATGATGGCCAGATAGTTGATGAATACTAGCATGACAACCAACTAAAGCTAGAAACCAACAACAACATTGTACCAGAATCTGTAGTTAAATTGGAAGATTTATATTTCCTCAAAGATATATTCAAATGATCTACTAATTAAAAACTTCAGAGTTAAACTCTGAGGTATGAATTAATCAATCTTGGAACAGACACAAAACCACAAAACATCAATCTAGCTCTCGGACTCACATCAGAAAAGAAATCAACTTTTATACGTCAGTTGAAACAATATAAGAATGTATTTGCTTGGAATTATGATGATCTTAAAACCTATGACACTTCTATTATTCAACATACTATTCCTATGACCTCTGATGAAAAACCTGTTTAGCAGAAGTCGAGGAAAATTCATCCTAATTTACAAAGCTAGATTAAATCTGAGTTAAATAAACTACTAAAAGCCAAAATTATTTTTCTTGTCAGGCATTCTAGGTGGGTCCCCAATCTCGTCCCAGTCAGAAAGAAAAATTGTGATATTCGGATTTGTATAGACTTTTGCAATCTCAATAAAGCTTTCCAAAAGGACAATTTTCCATTGTCGCCTATGGAATAGATATTGCAATTAGTTGCAGGCTCAGAACTAATGTCCTTTCTAGATGGTTTCTCAGGTTACAATCAAGTCTTAGTCCATCCTAATGATACCTCGAAAACTACATTTAGAACAAAATGGGGCACTTACACCTATCAAAAGATGTTGTTCGGACTAACTAATGTTGGTGCCAATTTCCAAAGTGCCATGGACATCGCCTTCAAGGGTTTAATAAACCGGTCAATGGTAATCTACTTAGATGATATAACTATATATACCAAAAAATGTAGTAATGATCTAAGATATCTAAAAGAAATCTTTGAATGTTGTCAAAAGTATGGGATTTCCCTTAACCCCCAGAAGTATTTTTTCGTGTTAAGTGAAGGAGAACTCCTTAGATTTATTATGGCCAAAGCAGGGATTCATATTGACCTAGATAGGATTAAAGAAATTTTTGAAATACCTTTACCACATAACAAAAAATTGATGAAATCTTTCCTTAGTCAAATAAATTTAGTCAAACGATTTGTCCTTGACTTCTGAAGAATTGTATTACCCCTTCAAGCCATGATAAAGAAAAATTATCTACTTAAATGGGGTTAATTCGAACATGAAGCTTTTAACTTGATAAAACAAGAAACCATAAATGCCTTGTCTTTAGCAGCCCCAAATTTTTCCAGTCATTTCACTTTGTACACTTTTGCTTCCAAGAAATCATACGCAGCGATATTGACTCAAGAAAATCAGGATAAAGTCGAAGCCCTAATTTCTTTCTTTAGCTCTAATTTACAGGGAGTTGAATTGAATTACTCTGGCGTTGAAAAACAAGCTTACATTGTTTTCAAAGCAATAAAACACTTCAGACCATTTCTTCTCAAAACCCACGCCAAGGTGATAGTACCATTCCCAACGGTAAGAAATATTCTAGTACAAAGGGATGTGAATGAAAAAAGAGAAAATTGGGTTACAGCTCTGTAAGAATATGACATTGAAATCAAACCAACAAACATTGTGAAAGGTCAAGGTTTTTGCAGGATGTTGGCAGGAGCATCAAATATGTCATAATCACAACATTCATGGGACGAGGTACAAATTTGTGAGGTAGGCCTTACTGAAACTAAATCAACATATGTTGATATAATATTCTATTTAAAAAATGGATGTGCACCTCCACATTTGAATTACACAAAGAAAAGAGCCTTGAGGTTGAAACCTAAACAATATCAAATTGTCAACAACGTGATGTTTAGAATGAATTACAATTCTGTTTTGCTTAGATGTTTCGAGAAATCTTAACCAGAAAAAGTATTGCAAGAACTTCACGATGGACCGGCTGGTGAACACTTTCTAGGAGATGTTAGAAAACATAAAATCCTACTTGCAGGCCATTACTGGCCAACCCTATTCAAATATGCACATAGTTATGTAAGGAAATGTAATATATGTCAGACAATTATCGGAAGACAGAGGAAACCAACATTATCGTTACAACTAGTCAAAATTGATCAACCATTTGAATAGTGGGGATTGGAGATAATATGTGAGATTATTCCTCATTCTTCTAAGTAGCATAAATATATCCTTACATGCATTGATTACTTCACTAAATGGCTTAAAGCAATTCCACTCAAGGTAGCCAACTCTAAGAACATTATTGAATTTATAGATCAATTTATCATCACCAGGTTATGTTTACCTTTTGCGTTGATGTTCGATAATGCATCTTACTGTCCAGGCAATTCTATGATAGAATTTGCTGTTAAAATAGGCTTTAAACTAAAATATTCTGCTAATTATTATCCACAAGGAAATGGGTTAGTTGAATCCACAAATAAGAACCTTATGAGGATTATTAAACAAACTCTTTATCAAAGTCAAAATAAATGGCATAAATATTTAGTGTTTGCTCTATGGGAAGATTGAATAACTAAGAAATCCTCCATCGACACTTGTCCTTTTAATTTGGTTTATGGGAAAGAAGTTTTCTTACCAACAAATATAGTTATTGCCTCGTTTTCCTTAGTTCAATTCATCGAAGAAAATCCTTCCTCCTCTATGCAACTTAGAAAACTACAAATCCTTAAACCTGAAGAGGAATGAGAAAAGGCTAGAATTACCCATGCACATCATCAACAATTAGCCAAAGCATACTTTGATTCAAATTCTGTATCTTCAGAAAATTTCCAACTCAGAGACTTAGTGTTAAAATGGGATAAAACCCACGAAGAGAAAGGCAAGCATACTAAGTTCCAACGAATGTGGCTTGGCTGATTCTAGATTGTCAAGCTAATATGCCCATCAACTTTTCTGTTACAAGATTTAGCAGGTAAGAAAGAACATCTGCCTATTAATGGGCAGGTCCTAAAGAAATATTTTCCATAGAAGATGATCTCTTCTGATCATTGTATATTATACTCTTTAGTTAATTTTGTTTTGAAATAATAATACAAGTTGAAAACATTTATGTTTGGTTTTACTGAAGTATAGTTTCTCTTTTTAATTTTTTTTTTCACTTGTATAAGCAGAAATGGTTATGAAAACTAATCTTCATTCATGAAATGAATAGTTGAGCGCTATAGCTCCAAAACTGCCTGTTGTTTTTCTGCTAAATTATTTGATATCTGATAAAACGTAACTTTAGAAAGAAATTTTCTTTACATCAGTTGCGAAAAGTGTCAATAAAAAAGAAATGTTTCTCTGTGGAAAAGAATCTTTCAAATCTATGATAGTCGTCTAAAAACTTTTAAGGAGCGAATGAATCCCCCCACTTAATTTGCCTTTAATTTTAGAGTGTAATTCTAAAATATACTTTAAACTTAAAGGATAAGGGGTCTGATCAAGAGCTAGATTACCATGATCATAAGATTATAACTAACTGAAATAACCAATACTGAATATCAAAAGAGGGTAATGGCTTGAGATTGATCAATCAAAAGACAAGGGGTCTCATGAAGAGTCACTTTGTTCAGTTTAGTTACAAATCAAGTGAATGGCATTGTCAATTTTGGCCACCAAACCATGAAATTTTCCTTTAAGAAATAAATGAAGAATGAATTACTTCAGTAAAATAAAGAAAGAACCAAGTATACATAAGAATTTATCCTTAAATTTGTATTCTTACTTAAGTAGGATACTGAATCATTGTTGGGTAACATGTAACATTGTCAAGGCTATGAACGCTTCCTGGCATCAGAGGATCTACTTACGACAAATGAGTATACCAAAACTGGTCTAACGAGATTCTTTTGCTTTTATCTTTATAACCAAGTAATCACTCATGTAGGTAAAATGACTATATGTGAGAAAAGTGCAATTAGAAGAAAGATAGTTAGAGCAGATGTTGTTTATTGATAAACGCGTAGTACTACTTACCTAGTATTCCATGTAATTAATTTTTATTTCCAAAACTATCTTTATTTTAGAAGTCTTAGAAATTTCTAAAAACTCTGTGAGATAATTGGTTCTTCCAAGTGAATCGCCAATTCTTGTGCTTGTCAACAACCCCCCATTTATTAATGTTAGTAGTAAAATATTACTTTAATAAATGGGTACCCTTTCAAAAAATGTATATACCAAAAAAAATCAACCCTAGAATGTAGGTATTTCTTTTACTTTTGTAATAAATAAAGATATCAAACAAAACCTCTAAAAACCATTAAAATTATCCTTTTCTGTATTTACCATGAAATGCATCACAAACGATACCTTTCTAACCCGCTAGAATCTACGATGAAATAATAATAAAAACAAATCTATATTCGAAAAATGGTCATAATGTTAGAAAGTCCTTAAAGCTTTTTTAGAAAAGCTAAAGTCTCGCATCGCAAATTATAAAAGACTTCTCATAAGAGGTTACCCTGAAGTATTGTGATCTCTGAGATTATGATCTGCAAAATTGCGATGGTATAATAGCCTTCTCGCATCACATTTCAACCATACAACACAAGCCTCAACATGTTATATGTCGATATTACGAAATGCGATCTCAACTTAGAACCACCTCATAATATTTCCGCCAACACATGTAGAGGTCCATTATTACTAAAACAAAGACCGAAAAGTGATGACACTTATTTCTCACATCTCGCATTTTGCACAAACTTAAAAAATGGGAAGTTAAACAAAATCGTATTATGCGATATAGTGATCTGCGATATTGCTTTGCAAATCACAAAATCACTATTATCACAGTTTGAACGCTCACCACCCTAGGAGATCGTTTCTTTATTTACGATGTGAATACTTATGGACATTCAAGTTAAAGGATAATGGATCATTACTGGGCATTTATGAAAAAGTAACTACATTTATGTGCTAAAGGCCATTTAGAGTGATTTGATATCTTCTAACATGATTTCAAATAGAAAACCTTTATCACCTTTACTGGTTTTCTTCAGTGATTCATTCCTACATTAAATATCATTTTTATCTAGTAAAATGTTCCTCTTAAAACTTTCAAGAAAAATCCACAGAACGGGGAGTCGAAAGAAACAATTAAGAAAGGGAAAGCAGTCGCCTCTGAGAAGTCTAAAATGACTCCCTTGTTCACAGATAATACATGTAGTAGGGAAGCATGGACGTCTACATGGGAGGCTATTTATCAATTACTAGAGGAAGAACAACCAAGGATTCTTGAGACAACGATTACAATTGATGGTTGTGATTCCTCTTATGCTTCCATAAATGAACTTGTGTGCTCATTCCTAGACTGAATAGCTGCATGATCAAAGATAATCCCCTATACCGACATGGTTAAGTGGATCATTGATGATGCTAATATATCTGGAAAAGAATTCAAAATAGGAGGCTAGAAAGTTATAGGATCTTTCACTCCAGATAACCTAAGGCTTATGTACCACCTACCGGAGCCATATGTTACCTACAATAGGAAATTTGTTCAGAAATTCATCGAAGAAAATGAAAACCTCGCAGATTGCATAATAAATTGGTCAAATAATGATGAAATAATCAAGAAAGACAAAAACCGTATGTAAACCACCGCATCTATTTGTTCCCCTTTCTGTTTTGTTGTGGCTATGCTTTGTAGACTATTTGGTAAAACTGACAGTAACAAATTATACTCAGAATGGTTGCCCTTAATAGATGAACCCGTTAATGCAACAATAATAGATTGGGCACAAATCCTATTTGATAATTTAGCTAAAGAAATTGTAGAGTATAGAAGGAAAAGAACCATTGCTTTGAGGGTTTACCCTCCATTTTTCATGTGTGCTTATGTAACGGACGATATTTGTTTTGGTTCTAAATTCCCTCTTATGGGATGGAAGTGGACTATTCAAGATCCACTTCCTATTCAAATCTACCACAAAGACATGTGGGAATCCAATTTTGTACCACATTTTTTCAATATTTGTCACGGGGTTATGCTTCCTATCCATAAACGAATTTATAACCGATATGCCCCCAGATTCTCCCAAGAAGACGAGATAGACATCCTCCCAGCAGCTCGATGGTTCTGGGAAGAGACATTTACATATATTAGAGTTCTTGGTAGCATCACCTCTCCGTATGTTCTCCCTTTATATGTCCCAAATAAATTAATGACTAGAGAGATAGCCTATCAGACTTGTAGTGAAGGAGGGATGAGAAAAACATTGAAGGATTCAAAGAAGGCCATTAGGTCTCAATTTCCTGTGTCATGTGGAGTGTTTTCATTACATGACCTTAGACATGCATTCAAGGAAGTAGATAATATGTTCTCTATGATTACCTAAGTTCCCTAGTAGACAATACGACCCATTGAGTATTGTCAAGGATTTTACTACTATTGTCAAAATAAAGTTATTCAACAATAAGAAGGACTCGTTTGATGATGTTTTCTTATGAAAGAATAACTTCACAGAAGTGAAGCATATGGCATAGATACTTTTTGATCAAGAGGGTCTTGAAACATTTTATAGCTACATAGAAAAGAGATTATCAAAGGTCCCATTGGACCAATTGTTAATTGAACCAATAAGAGAGCCCACTCCTAGTGTAAGCATAAATGCTGACTCCAAGGAAAAATGTAAAACCAATTATGGAAAGGGATCTGCGATGTCTTAAGAAAGTAAGGAAAGAAGGAGTAGTAAAGCAATCCAAGATACAACCCAATTTGTAGCAAAGATAGATGATTAGACTTCTACCATCAAGCGGACTAAAAGCCATACTCCCTCTATACAATTGATAAAGCATCAGGTAATTAATTTGGAAGAGGAGTGGGATAATTTTAACAGAAAAATAAACACAGAGGAACAAGCACTGGAGACGCAAATGACACATGAGGAAACAAATCCAGAAATTATAACAGGGGAACTTTGAATACTCAAGAAATATATCACATTCCTGTTACCCCCACCTCTGAGATTGTTTTAAGAATTGAAGAAATTACCCCTCTTGATGTATTTTATATTCCATAGGAAAAGGCCATTGTTAAGAGACAGAGAAAGAAAATAAAATTGGAATCGACAACTGCTACCACTCCAGACAATGAGCTGGCGGATGTCCTCTTGAAAGACTCACCCACTCACCCATCAGCCAACCTCACGAGGATCTTGCAGTTCATAGGTGCATACACTACGACAACCATTGACGAAGAAAAAAATGTACAACTGTTGCTTAAAGAAAAATAAAACAATTTTTTTTCACTAGAACAACAGTTACGACAAGCCAAAACCAACCAACAAGTAGAAATACAATTGGTTAAGCTACAACAGGAGTTCCAACAAATGCAAATAGAACATTAAAGTAGCTTGGCAGGTAAGGAGGCACAAATACAAAGCATAACAGATCTACATAAGGATCACCCAAATATTGATCAATTTTTCACCGAAGTACTCAGCCTCCACTCCTAGCTCATTCACGAAAAAGAATTGCTATGCCAAAAAATATCAGAGTGGAACTATCACTATGAAATAAGCGACAAAGTAACAAGCCAAGCTGTGGAAATGTGACTTGAATATGATGAAATTCTTAAAAAGGTTTAAGATATCATAACTTGGCAAAATTCTGAGAATGGGAGAAGAGTAGAAATGCCCAAACTGAATGAATCACATAAGGGGATCTTAATTACCAGTTGGGGTTCTTGGCTCAAAGAGGCAGAATAGGTAATAGAGGATGTGACAACAGTGGCAAGCAGTGTCATTGAAAGTGTAAATTAAAATTTCTATAGTGCTAATCTTGTGGGAGAGACCACTCCTTATTTCCTTCCAAATTCAAAAAAAATTGAATTATAGTGGAGACAAGTAGCAGAAGAAAGAACAGAAGAAAATAGGCAAGTGACCAAGTTAAACTGGGAGGCATATTGGCAATATCTGGTAAAACTGCACAACTAGTGTATGACCCTGAAATTCCTAATTGTTTCTACCAATAAAATGTTTACAAAGCTCATCAATGACGTGTTTATAGGACAACTAAAAGCTGAAGTTGACGAACCTACACTACTCAATACCATGCTAGATATTTTTGATCTGAAAGAGTGAATGCAGGATTAGTCATTATACACATCTCTAATTTGTTTTATTTTTCTTATATTGAGGGAGGTTGTTTAAACCTCCTCAACATTTTTTTTAATAATCTATTTTTAGTTTCATAAGTTACTATTTAAACCCCTCTCATGCATTTAGAGAGGGATCAATAAATTTTATTAGAAACATTCTTCAGAACATGCACTTCTGTCCCTTTGAGGAAGTTCTAGTGAAATTAACAGAACATGATTTATTTTCTACTTGAATATGACATCTTCTACTAAAATTGCACTTCTGTACTCTTAGATGATGTTGGATGATTTGAAGGTAGATCAATATTGTTGGAGCACATGATTAGAACGTATTATAAATGGTACTTTTATCTCTTGATTCCTTTTACTTATGCATCAAGAAATACATTATCTTCAACTTATTTATGTATGTATGTTTGAATTTTTTGTTGTCATTATGGCACTATTATATGATGATGATTTACAGTTTATGCTAAATACGTGAATGATTTTTATTCAATATATCTCTCATATCATTTTGGCTAACTTTTTATACCAAATGATCATTGTTAAACGGATTCACCTCTTATTGTAATTGAATGATCTTTATTATCAATTTCTTTCAGACATCATTTTAGATCGCATATGTCATGTTACTCCTGGGATAGTCATAGTTAGATAAATATTTTTGATTAGGAAAAATTGCACATGATTATTAGTTAAATTAGATTATTTTGAGGCTATGTATTACTCCAAAAACCTCAAAACATCATCCCATTAGCACAAGCATAAAAATGGATTGGGAAACTGGTCCCATCATCCCTAGTCTGAGCCACTATTCAAACTGGAAAAGGAGTTGTCCCAAGGTCTGAACCGGGAGGTTATCCCCCTTATTGAGGCAATGATTTTCTACCCTTCAACACATTCCAATGGGTGGTGTTGATGTTGTAATAGGAGTCTAGTGGTTATAATCTTTGGGTACAGTACCTTTTAATTTTCAAGAACTTTTCTTAAATTTTTTTTGGAAGGAAGGAATTTAAATTAAGGGGTATTACAGGGAAACTAGTAAATATAGTAAACTCTAAGGACATGATAAAGCTTCTAAATGAAGAACAATGGGGCATAATTGGACAATTATGTTCACTGGAGGTTCCCACATCGAAATCATCTATTTCTCCAGATTTGCAAAATGTCTTGGACAATCATTCCAAGGTATTTGAGACTCTCTGAGGCCTCCCACCTATTTGTGATCATGACCATGCTATTCATTTGATTCCAGGAAGTGTTCCTCAAAACATCAAGCCTTCCACATATCCCTATGCCAAAAATAGTGAAATTGAACATATGGTGTCATAAATGCTAGAGGCTAGTATGACTCAACCTAGTCAAAGTTATTTCTCTCCTCCATTAGCATTGGTGCACAAGAAGGATGGCTCATGGTGCATGTTTCGATATTATTGGGAGATCACTAAGATCACTCTTAAAGATAAATTTTTGATTCCATTCGTTGATGAATTATTTGATGAATTACATGGAGATATTTACTTCACCAAGTTGGATCTTCATTCAAGATTTCATCAAATCATAATGAATATTGAAGACATTCCAAAAATAACATTTATAACTCATGAGGGTCATTATGAATTATTGTTCATGCCTTCAAAGGAGTAATAAAATGGGTCACAAAGATGTTGGGTTATGAATTTCAAATCATCTACAAAAAAGGGAAGCAAAATGTTGTTACAGATGCACTCTCAAGAAAGGATGAGGATGTGGAAGCATTACTTTGTTCCATTTCTATTGGCCAACCAAATTGTATAAATGAAGGAAGGGATGAATGGAAGAATGAAGAAGAAGTGTGGGAACTCATTCAAAATTTGCACCAAGATCCTAGTACATCTAACACATTTAGCTAGAAAAATGATTCGTTATGATACAAAGATTGCTTATACCTCTATGAGAATTCCCAACTCAAACAAAATATTCTTCTGGAATTTCACACCTCTTTGTTAGGAAGGCACTCAGGATTTTTAAAAACTTACCATAGGGTTAACAAGGATTTTTTTAGGGATGCCCTTAAATCTTATATTCTAAAGTTTGTGGAGGAATGTTTGGTCTTCCAACCAAATAAAATTGAAATAGTTAAGGCCCCAAGTCTCTTATAACCTTTATACATTCCAGGTCAACATTGGGAGGAGGCTTCAATGGATTTTATGACAAGTCTACCCAAGACTGAAGTAGAGACTGTCATCATGGTGGTAGCTCATAGACTTACCAAGTATTCACATTGTTGTGCATTGTCTCATCCATTTAAAGACAGTACACTTGCTACTCTATTTATGGAAACAATACAAAAGATACATGGAAACCCACAAATTATTATCAGCAACACAGATCCCATTTTCACTATAAATATTTGGACGGAATTATTTTCTTGACTAGGTACTCAATTAGCTCATAGATCATCTTATCATCCTAAATTTCATGGGAAAATTGAGATAGTGAAAAAATGTTTGGAAGGATATCTTCATTGCTTTGTAACTGATAATCATAGGCAATGGGTCAAGTGGTTGCCTCTGGCTGAATGGTAGTATAACACTTCCTTCCACACTATAGAAAAAATGACCTTATTTATGGCCCTTCATGGATATCATCTATTGTCCATCACATCATCTTTAAGAGAAAATTGTAAGGTTGAAGCAGTGGAAGGTCACATCGAGCATCAACAACAAGTTCTTCAGCTCTTAAGGGGTAACCTCACTTTGGCGTGGAATAGAATGACACAACAGGAAGATCAACATCACAATGAAATAAGTTTTGATCTAGGTGAATAAATATTTCTATGACTACAACCATACAAACACATGTTCCTAAAGCAAGCTAAGAAGGATCATAAATTATCACAAAAGTATTATGGTCCATACAGGGTGTTACAAAATATTTTTACTATGGCATACAAATTGGGTATTCTCGCATCTTCCCGAGTGCACCTATTTTTCCATGTTTCATGCTTAAAGAAGGTTATAAGTGACAAGCTTTCAGTTCAAACAATATTACCAAAACTTGACAAGGAAGGAAAAATCATATTGGAACCTGAAGTAGTCATAGAAACAAGAACTTGAGAGCTACAAAATAAATCAATTTTAGAGTATCTCATCAAGTGGAAGAACTTACCCACCAAAGGCTCCACATCGGAGGATGCGAATTTCATACAGAATCATTGAGAACTACTCAAGCGTTGAGGACAACATTTTTTTGAAGCAGAGGGGCATGCTAGGTCCCTATAATACTAGTGCATTCCCCCATTATTATTGTCATTGTGGCCCTTATTGTTATTGTTGTGCCCATGTTGTCCCCATATTGTTATTATAGTGCCACATGGAAGCCCACAATTGTTATTATTATGTCCTTAGATTATTATTGTTATGTCAACTTTGATTATATTGTGACCACTTAGACTCCTATATATAGAAAGGATGTTTTGTCATTTGAATCATCCAAGAATTTTTCATTTATGTAATGTAAAGGAATTCCCCCTTGAAAAGGCTAATTTTTAAGTTGTTCATCTATCTCTTATTATGTTTTGTGAGATGGTTGCATAACAATCCAAAACTTCAGAGATAAAGTCATTTCAAGATCAAGCTCCTAAAAGCAAGGAAAAGGTGTGTATTGCTTTTTTAAATTGCATATCTCTTGTTTGAAAAATGAATTTGAAGTGATTTTAAGGGAATTTTGAAGCATAGATATCAATATTTGGTTCTAAAATACCTCCCAAACAAAGGAATTATACACCCATTAAGCCCTCATAAAGATTTCCTATGACACATGAAGAGGAAGAATTATAACATGATATATCAAAGTTATGGGACCAAGTGCAACAATTTTTTCTCTGACAAAGAGAAACCAAATACAAAATGAAAGTATTAATGGATGGTTCGAAAGAAGAACTAAAAGGTGGCATGAATGGTTTAAAAGCAGACATTAAGGGTTTGACGAAATGTTTGACAAAGCTGCTAATATAAATTCTTCATAATAGAGACAAGGTATTCCATGAAACTTTTGATGAGAAAAAATCGAATATTAGTCATGAGTTTAGAGACACTAAAATTATATTGAAGATGAACCACATTTCAATTATAGATATCAGGAAGTTTGATGGTAAGGATTTGGTAACATCTGTTAGGTTCCTATACCAATAGGAGTCATAGCTTTTAATGTCTGAGGTTAAACCTATAATATGTACATACCTTTTCTTTCTGCAAATGTTTTCCATATTCAAAAAATTAAGAAAAGTAAAGAGGGTATGTCTTAAAAGAATAATCAAAGGACAAAAAGAACAAAATTATCAAACAAGATGAAAAATATGAACCCCAAGAAAGGAAAAAAGACCGTGAAAGTGAGCAAGCCAAAATGCCACTACTATTTACTTTTTGTGCATAATAAATGATTGTGTGTAGTTTGTAATCTTTGCCACAATCCATGATGGTAAAAATGTTAAAACTTGGCTATTTCATTTTTTAAATGTCATGTCTATATATAGAGAATAAAAATCTGACCAAACTATTTAATCTTGGAAGATAATTAGATAGCTAGAGTAAATAAAAGGAGCTTAACTATTTGATATGAGCCCTTGGATGTAATAAAGTTAGATTTAGTTAGTTTACTATTGTAAAAGAGAAAGACAAATATTTGATAATGGTTTGCGAGCTCAAATGCACCCTAATAAAGTGAAGAAGAAATGGTAGGATGAGTAAGTGGGGAAGTAGTAGAAAGGTTGCAGAAGCATGATGATTGATAACACAAAGCATATTTATCATATTTTCCATCATAAAAGTTCTATAGATGAATGGAAAATCAAGCATGAAATTGGATGTTAAAGTTGATTAATTAACTTCTCTCATTAATTTCACCTTTTACTTAACTAATTTCCCACAATAAATTTCAAAGTACCAAAACCTTTAAGTCAAAGAGGCTCGGAGCATTTGTCTGGTTTTTGAAGGGACTGAATACTCGTCCCAATGACTTATAGGCAATAAGTACTAAAACTCCCTCATAAAAATTCATCGCCCCCTTTAGTTCATTCACTTTCCCTAATAATGCTTCTTTTCTAAGGTTAAAATAATTTTACATAGGAAAAGTATTTATCCCCCCACATAATCATTTTCATATCCAAAACCAACAAAAACACCTTATCCTAAGTATTTATGTTAATCTTGGAAAAGAATTAAAACGTGAAAAAAAATTTACTTAGGGTATTATGCCCCTTTCTACTCATTTTATTAATTACTAATTTTTATTTATTAAATCCCGATAAAAACCCATTTCCTCGTATAGATTTAACTCCTACATATAAATTAACCATACCGTTAGTTTAAATATAAACTATGATGTTCTATCCAAACCTCGAAAAACCCACTAACTAATCGATCCACGATTAAGTTATGGCAAAAAACCAATTAATCTTTCTGCTAATGGCCCCGATGCCTTAACCCTGCCTTAATCCCTCCTTAACTCAAATACTACTGCACTTAAGTGCCCATCGGGCTGCCCACTACCCTCCGTACAACTTCCCCACCTGATCACCATACGTTCACTTCCCTCCACATCCGATGACCCTCATCCATTTCGGGCGGGCCCGACACCCAAACAATACCCACCTGAAAAAGTTGCTTTCCATTGGGCCCTTAATGCTACATGTCATTCAACATATGGAATCGAGCAGCCTCCCGCCAATACCACCGAGCATCCAAAAGTGGTGCGATGGAAACCATTTACCGCCTGCCCGCTGCATGCCAAAATGGTTACTATTCACCCAACTACATGAAAAAATGACTATTGTTAACCCGTACTCACCAAAATTGACTTTTTCACATAAAGCAAAAAGGCCCCAACTCATTTGTTTTTATCATTTTTTCAACTGTAAGCCTCCACGCATGCACTTTTGAATGTTGAAGCTATCAACCTACATCTAATTGCACTCTAAATATGCCACAGAGCACCCAGTTTGTTTTCCAACCTACTTAAAACCTTTTCAACCATTCGCAGTTGCTAGTCACGCTGTTTATAACCGATTCTCCTTAGTTCCAGGTATTTAAGCCATAATTCACTCGAAAAACCCTGTCAATTTTAGAACCAGTTACTGATTTTTCTTAGTTAAAGTAAAAAATTAATTAAAGAAACTCTAGCAACTCAAACCTATGCTATACAGAACCACCATTGCCCTAAAAAACTGAAAATTACCTCCCCCATTCTAAAATCCACAAGAACTGAGAATGGTTGCGCAAATTGCAATGGATGCTAGACCTATTTCCACTCTTCATCTAGACCTAGAGCACCTCCCCCTCGCTGATAGGGATTTCCAGATAAAGGACACCTCTGTCCATGAAACCCCTCTCAAACTATATTGTTGATACAAAGACCCATACCTGGACCATGCTCATAAAATTGGTCTTTCGGAGTCCAATTTTCGCAAGTACCAATTCGCTGAAGTTCACATTTTCCCAAAAATTGTCCATTACTGCCACACAAATTATATCCCTAGTCAAAGAGAAGTGATGTCCTATAACCATACCATACTCTTCACCATATTTTTTGAATCTATTAATGAGATGTTGCAACTTCAACTAGGGAAACATTTAACCGTTATTTCAATTAGAGACCTATTAGATCAATTCCCCAAGCTTACCACTGCAAAACTTGCTGAGATGTTCCAAACTTTCATCAGGGAGGAAAAGCATATCCCAAAAAATCCTCCTCCATATGTGGCTTCCATATTTTCCACATTTGTTCAGGAATTTGTAGTAATGATACCTAGTGTCCTAGGTTATACCACTACTGAGTATATAGATGAAATCATCCTAGCTTTCATGTCCATCTTCTCTCCAGGACAACCTCCTATTGTTATTTATGATTATGCCAAGTTTATAGCCGATAGGATGCATGAAAAATTCCTTAAGTTGAGTAATGAGCGAGTCTTCAAGTACTCCTATGTATTGTATCACCCTTTTCTATACTACCAAGAAGATAAGTTCCAATTTACTCTCCGGAAGCTTGACATAAAAGGTCACCCTAGATTAGTAATTTTCTAGATTTCATTGATCCATAAATATCACTATCCATATTCATATACATTCTTCATAGACATATTTGTACATCCCATTGTGACAATGCTGATAGGAAGCCCTCCTCCAAGAATTAGTTCAAATATAACTAGGATCCTGCAAACCTCAAAACAATCCAAAGTAGGGGATTGGTACTTGTACCAAAACCACACTATGATAAGGATTTATGGCTGTGATATGGCCCCATAAAAACTACCTAAATACCTCTCAATGAGGTTATTTGCTCTGAAGTAGTACAGGCAGATAATAAATTCAGATGAGGTGAACTTTGTTAAAGCCAAAATGAAAGCCCAGCTCAAGATCAAAGACCAATTAGGTCCCTTTATTTGTAATAGTAGAGACACTGGAAAGGAGGTAGACTTAATCCTTCAAAGATTAAAACTAAAATAGAGCTTCATATGGAGATATGATCCCTTGGATTTGATCTGCAAAATAAGGAAAAAAAACCAAGATGGATCCCTATATTCATCACCACATCCCTGAGATAGAAAAGTTTGCCAACCAATTGCAATGGGTGTAAAACACTTTAGAGGAAAGGGATAGTACTGAAGTTTCTATGGAAAACACATTAATTGACATAAACAAACAACTTGATGAGAGTCCTTTCCTGCAGGTGCAAGAGGGATCAGAAGTACTAGACCTATCATATGTGCCAGATCAAACAAACATACCAGAGAAAATAGATAGATCAGAAACCAGCATGAGTACCCCTCGAGTTCTACAGACTCCTCTAAATGAGGAGAAAATCCTGAAGAGAAATAGGGAAGGGGCCACTACTTAAAAAAGAACAACATAACAAACCTATGTAGAGACAAGCCAGGCTAAGAGACAAAGAGTGAATCCTATCTTTGAATAGGAATATACAGAGGAGACAACTGAGGTTACAATTACAGAAGGAGATGGGAGCAGGCATGCCCCTCCATCTGGAGGCATCCTAGAACCTTCCACATCACACACTTAGATGTTGGAAAGAAAACAAAGTGTTGAGGTATCCTCTTTCAAAATGCCAATAGATAAAGGCCAAGATATTAAGGAGAGATAAAAAGAAATAAAGGCTAGAAATGAGAGGCTAAAAGCCCAAAACTATGCATAATATCTGAATATGACCCCTACCAATCAAACAAGGCTTATGTCAACCTTTGATGTCAAAGAGGGGAAAACACAGATGACCTTCATCAAGCCAATCTCTCAGCAGCCAAGGAAAACAACATATTTTAAAAAGGTGGATTTTGAAGTACTGGCGAGGGATATTCATTTGAGTGACTAGATTGAGCTGCGCAAGCAAACATGGGAGATGATATAGTCCACCTTAACGGGGAAACCAATTGCTACCCACCAACTGCAAAACTCCCTTAACAATATATCATCACAGTTCTAGTTGGAGAAGGCCACCTCATATGCCAAAGATACTAGAATCAAGTCCTTAGAGGACTTAGTCATAGAGTTGGGACATGATCCCAAAGATGTAAAAAGTGCAGAACATCTAATCAAGAAGAAAAATGATGACACTCCTGCACTGAAGAAGCAGCTAAAGATACACCACCTCCATCACCCAGAGACAGAAGAAGTCCTAGAAGCACAACAAGGACATGAAGAGCTCATGGACTTGGTTTTGAAGCTAAACAATCAACTCAAGGAGGCAGAGAAGGAGCTAGACACTTCAATTCAGTTGAAGCAAAGTGACCTGACCACAACTTCTAGAACTGACATCCCTACAGTATATACAACAGTTCCTTCCACACTTGCAGCATCACTGGCACCCACAACTCGACCTCCCATAGCACTGCAAACTACAACTGAGTCCACTACAGTGGCAGATACATCAATTGAGAAAACAACGGAATTGGTAAAAGCATGGAGGAGATGTCCATCTAGGCTATACAGCTTAAAATATTAAAGGAGAAAGTGACAAGTTTGGAAATTGATTGCCAACTTGCCCAAATTCAGCAAAGAGAAGAAACACAGAAGGCGCAAATAATGGGTGAGAAAATCAAAGTCCTAAAGAGAGATTTGACACTACAGAAGCCACTAGGATAGATTAAAGAGATGCTATGGGCCAATATCATTGACTCTATATATGATATTTGGCCACCAATCCAGGTTATATTTAAGGAGACACAATTGGTGAAAATAGCCATTGAAGTTCTTGAAGAAGTGAAGGAAGAATTGGGAGACAAACCACAGGATTCAAATCGACTCATCCACTTCCTAAACAACAAGAATAGATATGAGCTCCAAGATCTTAACATAGAAGACAGGACTGAAGCCATTGTTGAAATTAGAAAGGTTCTTTCCAAAGGAAAACTCACGCACAACTTCGAAGAAAAGTGCCACAACATGAAAATAGTCATTGATAGGTTCATGGCTAAGTTTCAGATTTTAAGGGACAAAGGTCTTCCTAGTCCCATGGTCGCCAATTACAAAATCATGACCCAACTAGACTATAGTGATAGGTTAAGAAGATTGGCAAAGGAATATGCTAGTACATCAGCTATTAAAGCTTTGCCAACAGAGAAAGTATTATATGATACATTGGAGAACCTGTTTTTCCTAGAACATGAGGTGAACCATTTGTTTCTCACCAAGCCCAATTTTGCAAAATACACAGAGGTAGACGAAATTTACATAACAATGTTGAAAGTAAAGTTATTTGAGGAATGGTGGGAGAAAATGACAAATTTACAATAAAAAATTTCTTACATCATAAAGTTACTATAGTATATCTGAAGACAGCCAGTGAAATATGTAAAAGCAGATCAGCAGGGTCAAAGAGTAACAGAGTCAAAGAGTATTAGTAAAAGATCCAAGTAAAGAAGATTCCAGCGTAGAAATACCACAACTATAAGCCAGCTTAAAGGGCTCAAAACTCAACAGAAACAACCAACAACACCACAATAAAAGGGACAACAAGAAGCAGTTCTACATCTGTCTCTATCTTCATGCATGAAGCTATTTTATTCCCTAGATTAAATATGAAATTGTTATGAGATATTTTGCAATTATTTTTGTATAAATACTTCTCATTTCGATATTTGTAGTGTGGATTCCAAGACATTTCTATAAGATTTTTCCCTCAAATCAAAGTTCTATTGTATCAAGACTGGATTGGCTTGCTGGATCAAGGCATAAAGATCAGATATTTTACAGGATTCTTGTGTAAAGAAAAATACAAATAAGTATTCTCTCATGTCTACTGTTGTCTTTTCTTATGTTTCTTCATGATATTATATTTTTTTCTACAATTTAAATGTATAACATGGAATGATATATCAAAAATTGCTTGAAAGCACTCTATCTTACATTTTGAATGTTTTCTCCTAAACTATCTTAGCTAGGTAATTATTAACTTCTCCTTAGCTTCCACAGCTTCTCCTCTGGTCTATAGGAAAGGATTCTTAATTTCCCTTTGTTTATGATCACCCTCTTTTCCTCATTCTGATTTCGGTCCAAGGATTCTTAAGTGCCGTTTCACCTTGGTTAGAATCACTTCACCCATTAGACCTAACGATTTTCCTTTTACATTGCTAGCTTGCCTTGTGAACATTCCCTTTAATGATCTGGTCTAGTTATGCTATCCATTTCTTGACTCCATAGCCCAATGGCTTGATGACCTAGCTTTATCCACCCACTCCTAGAATTCCACTATCCAGCCTTCAATCGAAAATCAAAACCCCATGAACGCTAAGAACTAGCCTAAAATCTCATCAAAACAAAGCTAAATTATAAAGAGAGAGCCCTATCTAGACTTATGTTGGCTAAAACCTGAGCCTAAAAGATTGGTTTGTGGTTACCTCAGATAATTCCTACTTTTGTTAACTTCTAGGGAAAACTTCTGAGTGATAACATAGTAGCGACCATACTGGGGACTCAAACATTCATTTTTAATAAACCTTTCAAAAAAATTCAAATCTTTATTTTGAGTGTCTCGAAGGGTTTATTAGAATTTATTTACAAAATTTCACAAAAAGAAATTAATTAGAAAAGCTTGAAATTTTGGCTTTAAGGAGAACTCATTATACTAGGGCTAATCCAGATCCAAGCCCTGCCCCAGTAGTGGATAATCCCAATCTGATTTCAAGAAGATCCCAAAGACAAGAAAGTTCAACAAGTTGAACACCTTCAATCAAAGTAGATTCATGCCCTGATGAGTGGTTGTTCCTAGAAGACCTCCCCTTTGATGACTCATTTGACCTTTCCCTATTTAGAACTAGGTCTGAAAGTGGACTTGATGACACAGCTCTAGATCCAAAGTTTATTATAGACCTCGAAGTCAAAAATACAAACCAGTCAATCGATGAGTATATTCTAAATTCCCCTTAGTCATTGCTTACTACTGCTAAGATCCCTGAGATTTCTGAACCAATTTCAACTCCCCTTAGTTCACTATTATTCCCATCCACCTATGAAGTTCATTCCTCACCTCCATTTATACCTTCACTTCCCTACCAACCTATAATTACCCATCAATCACTTATTACTCCTAGTTCTCCATCAATTATTGTATCATCTCCTAGTACCCTAACTCCACTTCTTAGCCCTGCCCAACTTAGAGCCATGGAAAATAGATATGCTCCTCTTGCGTTACTTGCCCCACTCGGTGCCATACAAAAAGACTATCAGAACAAAATTATCGAATTTGATGACATAGGAACATATACAACACAACATCATGTAAACAAAATGACAGATTACTTTGAATTGCATGAAATTGATATTGGAGATGTTCAAATGAGACTTTTTGCTGAGACACTAACTAGTGATGTTAGGAAATGTTTTAGAGCATTACCTGCTAATAGAATAGATAGTCTAGATGTATTTTATCAGCAATTTTTAAATAGATGGGAAAAGAAAAAGAATCCTCTATAGATCCTTTCAGAATATGAAAACATTAGAAGAGGACCAAACGAAATAGTCCAGGATTATTGCACCAGATTTAACAATATATACAATGAAATACCAGTCAATATTAGACCCCCACCTGACTTATCACTGTTAAATTTTGTTGACGGGTTTGACACTGATATGGCATTCCAACTCAGAGAGAGAAATCCTCCAACTTTAGAAGATATGCAAAGTGTAGCACTTATTGTAGAAGTAAACTTGTTAGAAAATGGAGCTAGGGTTAGGAACAAAAGGAGAGGATCTACCAAAGATGAAGCCTCACCCTCTGACCTTAAAATAGATGTCCTAACCAAGGGTATGAAAAAATTTATGGATAGGATAAAGAACATTGAGAGGAAGCTCCAATGGGATAATAAACATGAACCTCCTGTTAGAACCCAAACTTTAGAAAGAATTAGAATCAGAATAATGGGAAGAATGGACCTAATCATAATATTAGGCCTCCTTTTCAAGAAAATTATGCTAAAACATCCCATTCAGATGACCCTGAACAAGACACACATATTAACTTGATGGTATTGGATGATGAGGGAACTGCCTTTTTGACCTAAGATGGGCAAGAAATGCATATGATGTAGCAGTTGCAAACCTAGTCCGGAGAATCATTCGATTATAAACAAGAATATGATTATGCTATCTTCGAAAGTGCACAAACAATACAGGGTGTGGAGTAAAAATAATACTGATACTCTTGACCAAACCAAGAAAATAGTGCCTAATCATCCCAAGAAAATAAAAGTAGCTCCAGTTACTAAAATTCTCCAAATCCTCCCTAGACCAAACTAGAACCATCCTGGTCCCACCATTGTAGATATAACCCTTAATCAACCCCCTAATGATCATCCATTCACTTCAGTCCCCTCCGAGGAGACAGTCGAATAGTCTCCAAACACTATATTAGAAAATCCACACAAAAATACCTCAAACATAGAAAAGGAAGAGCAACCTACTCCAATTCCTACTATGAAAATTCCAAGCCCTCAAATAGAGAAAGCCCCTTTTCCTTTAAATTTTGGAGCAGAGGTGGCTAAACTGAAAATCTCAGTTCCCTTAATTGATTTGATTAAGAGTGAAACCTATAAGTCTTAAATAAACAAAACCTTAAACTTTGTTGAGAATGAAGACTCTGTCAACTTGTTTGATGATCAACCAGAACTTATATTTGGTCTTGATGTTAATGACAAACCACTAGAAGGAGGAGTATGACTCTTTTTTATTAGCCTTAGCATTCATGATAAAATCTTACACAATGCAATGTAGATTTTGGGGCTTCACACAATTTAATGCCTAAATCGGTTATGGAAAAATTAAACTTTGACATTACTCGATCGTACAAGGACTTATTTTCATTTGACTGAAGTCAAGTAAAGTGTTTAATGTTAATCAAAGACATTTTTGTTTCCTTACTATAATATACTACTAAGGGCATCCTCATGGATATAGTAGTCGCTGACATCCCACCTAAATATGACTTGGTATTGTCTAGATCACGGGGGGATAAACTCCAAGGATCTTTACAACTTGACATGTCATATAACACAATCTTAGTCTTTGGAAATCCTAAAAATATGGACAAAGAGACCCTAATGAAATATGTACTGAGTAGCTAAGATATGCCTCAAAACTTTCCTATCTATTCCATGCATTCTCACATTTATTCTTTTATTTCATATAATGTTGAACAAACACAACAAATTACTTCAACCAACATTGTTTCAGAACCAAAAGAAATTGCAGTTATAGCTGAAAATGAAACTTTCCAAACTCAAGAGCTTTCCGACAATAGAGATGATCAAAACACCTTAAACAATGAAAATTTTATTCCCTGAGACAGTGAGAATTATGAACATGAGATATTATGGCACTTTGAATTTGATGGATCAATGAATAAGCTAGGAGTAGGAGCAGGAGTGTGCATATACAATCTGGAGAATGATCACTCAGAGGGCCATGCTTATAGACTAAATTTCAAATGCACTAACAACATGGCTGAGTATGAAGGCCTAATTTTAGGCCACAAACTAGTTAGGAATTTAGGAGGCAAAAGAGTTTCTATTATGGGAGACTCTGAGTTAGTTATAAAAAAATATAATTATGTATATATGACCAGAGGTCCTAGGTTAAGTTTTTATAAATGAACAATTGTAGAAATAATTAATACTTTCCTAGAAGCTAAGCTTGCAGTCATCCCAAGGAAACATAATATGCAGGCTCATAGTCTAGCAATGTTTGCAAGCACTTGTAAGTTACCATTTCAACCTAACCATCAGTACACCAGTGAGGTCAAGCACAGACCTGTTATCTTAGATAACTTGAAAATTTGGCAAGTATTCATTAATGACCAATAGAAAAATAATTTGTTAACCTTAGAAGAAGAATTTGTAAATAATAATATAGATACTGACATATCACCAGATCTTGACTTTAAAGATGAAATAGAAATTAATGAAATAGAAGATGAAAAGATAGATAGATTTCATCCCACTAAATTTACAAAATTAGATGTAGAGAACCTAAAGCAAGTTGAAATTGATGAGATAATTAATGAAGAATTTGAAATCATTAATCTCAAAGACAACTTTTTGCCCAAAGGATTAACCCCTTTGGAAGACTTGTTTGATCCAAATGATGTCCCTAGAAAGCCAAAGATGGAACCCTTAAAATTTGATTTTGAGGAGTGTAATATAGGCACTAAGGAAAACCCAAAATTGATCAAACTTTCAAAGTCCTTACCTCCTACCAAAAAAGTGAATTACCTTGAATTACTAAAGTAATTCCAAGATGTCTTTGCTTGAAGTTATGATGACCTCAAGTCCTATGACACCAGCATAATACAACACACTGTCCCCATAAAAGAAAACCAGAAACCTTTCAGACAGATGCTTAGGAGGATTAATCCCATCCTATTGCATTCTATTGCAAAGGAAATTCGAAGGATGTATGAGGCCAAGATGATATCACCAATTAGATTCTCTTATTGGGTTTCAAATTTGGTGCCCACAAGGAAAAAAACTAGTGAGATCAGACTTTGTGTTGATCTCAGGAACCTTAATAAAGTTTCACTTAAAGACAATTACCCTCTCCCTAAAATGGATCATATCTTATAAAGGGTAGTAGGGTCAACCAGAATCTCATTATTGGATGGGTTTTTTGGTTACAATCAAATTTTAGTTCACCCAGAGGACCAGGCTAAAACTACATTTACTACTCCTTAGGGCACATTCATATATGTGAAGATGCCTTTCAGATTAAAGAACGCAGGGGCCACTTTCCAAAGAGCCATGGACATAGATTTTGCTAAGAAAATTCATGACTTCCTAGCAATATATTTAGATGACATCACTGTATTCTCAAAATCTTATAAACAACACTTAGAGCATCTAAGGCAGGTTTTCATCAAATGTAGGAATTATGGAATTTCTTTGAATCCCAACAAATATTTATTTGGGTTAGAAGAGGTCTTGTAATTATTTTCCTATAAGTACTTCATAATTTGAAGCAATAAAGGTTGATTCTTATGTAAAAGAAAGGACCATTTATGTAAATTTGTTTCACCAAGTTCCACTGGACACATTTCAGTAATACAAAATATTTTTTAGGATTTCTGCACCATTTTTTTTGGTAAATTGATCTTCTCTTTTATTATTGTGTTTTACTTTTTTTCATCTGTATTTCTTTTCTCTATTATTTTAAAGAAAATAAAGTTCAATATTTGTTACAATAACACCCTATTCTGGCTTAAAACAATATCAATGTTTTCTACTGAAGTTAAGGAACACAATTCTTAATTGTTATCTTCTTAATGGACACTTAATCATTTCTTCTTTTTTCCATCTCATTAAACATATAACATCCAATAAATTTTCCTACCTTTCCCTGTTAGATATATCTATAAATGCCAAAATAAATCCATTCAAAGTATATTGACTCCATTACCCAATGGTGTACCATTATAACCTCAACCAAACAACCAAACCAAATCTAAAAGCAAACCCTTGAACTTTCACAACTAGCCTAATATCTCAATATAAACAAATCTAAGTTTGAAAGAGAGATCCCTCTCTGAAGCTCGTAGGTCCAGATCCCCGCTTCCAAAGTGGTTTTGTGGTTACCTTTGTATTTATTTGATAATATTAGGAAATACAAAGTGTTAACATTCTAGTGACCATACTAGGGACACAAACAAATTTTATTCATATTAAATTCTCCCCAAAAAATATAAGTCATCTCAGCGATTAAAATTTCCATTTCTGAAATTTGAGGTAAGACTATGTGTTATTCATCATATTATATAAAGTTAGACAACTATACATATCTTGTAATAGAATTGGCTCCTAAAAGAATTCATACAAGAGCTCATCCAGATCTAAATCCTCTCAATATCCTAGGTAATCATGAGAAATTGATAAGGAAGAAATTATTGACTGGAATTCAAGGGAGTAACAGTCTTATGGCAAGAGATAATTCTTTTCTAGAGAGCTTTGTTACCATAGAAAGTATTCAATTTGATCTACCCTTTGAACTTAGTGTTTTTAGATCCAAATCTGAAATTTTTACAGTTTAAACTGTCGTTGACCAGTCAGTGTTAAGACCATATATATATATGCACATTAGTTTGTAGACCAGGATTTTGAAAAACAAGCTCTCCAATAGTTTGAAAAGTTAGAAGACTTAGTGACAAACCTAGACCAAGCTATCCATAAAACCTACATCCAAAAATTAGTTGAACTTTCATCTCTATCATTCTCTATTTCCTCCCCCATCACACACTCTTTACATATTGTTTCCACTAGTTCCATCACTTCAACAATTTGCACTACGATCCCTGCATCTACACAACAAACTATTATTAAACCTCCTTTCATATCCTCCATACTCATACCTATTGTAGCTCCTTTTGTACCTCACATACCAGCCATGGCAAGTAGATATTCTCCTTTGGCATTGTGAGCACCTTTAAATGTTATGCCATAGAACTATGCTTAGAGGTTGCCACAATCTGATGGTACATGTCCTGTGAAAACAAAACAACATATTGATAGAATGAATGAATTCTCTCACTTATAAGAAGTTGATGATGATGATGTTAAAATTAGGTTGTTTGTTGAGAGTTTAATAGGAGAAGTTAAGAAGTGGTATAGGGAAATACTAGCTAGGAGCATAGTTGATTTACCTAAGTTTCACCAAATATTTCTTGCTAGATGGGAAACTAAAAAGAATCCCTTTCAAATTCTAAATGAATAAAAAAACTTAAAGAGGGCTCAAATAATATTTTTGAAGATTATTTTGTGATGTTTAACTGTGTCTATAATGCTATTCCAATTGCTATAAAACCTCCACTAGGATTAACCATTATTCATTTTCCAGAAGGATCTGAGGTAGGCATGGCCTATTAGTAAATGGAAAGAGACCCAATGAATCTTGAAGAGATGAAAAGTAATGCTATTAAGCTACAAGCTAATGTATTTTCCAAAAGAGTTAAATTGAAAACTGAAAGAAGGGAAACTATCAAGGAGGAACCTACCTCCTCTTCATCGAATTTGAAACTAGATAATCTAGTTAAAAATATGGAAAAAAATGATGGAGATGATCACAATGGTAGATAGAACACCCCCTAGAGAACCCCAGGGGGGGCCTCAAAATCTAAACTCCAACTTTAGGAGAAACCCACAACAAATTAAACAAAGGGAACATAAAGGCCATAGTGATCAACAACGAGACATCCATTTCAGGAAAATTACATTGAAGAAGAAATTGAAATGTTTGAATAAATAAAAGAAAATCAAATAAATTTATTTGAAGAAAGTGAGATAGATCACATATTCCTGACTAAAGAGGATTAAACCAATTTTTTGTCTCTCAACCATAAGATATCCCATTATATTTTAAATATTACAAACAAGGATATCAAAATTCCATTATGGAGGTGCATAAACAATACAACTTAAAAATCAAAAAAACTATTGGAACTTCTTCGAGTAAAACTCAAAATGATGCCCCTTCCTCAATTCAACAAAAACATGATTCTCAAAAATGGATTCCTAAAAAACCTAATGTAAATGTCAAGGAAGGTGATAGATCTCAAACATCTTTTAAAAACAAAACTGAATTGGCTAAAGTACATATAACCATCCCTTTAACAAAATTGATGACAAAAAATGTATACAAGACTCAAGTCATGAAACCCTTAAAAATAGGAGAAGGGTCATACATAGTCAATTTGATTGATGTGTCCTCAACTCTTGTTTGGACCTGAAGTTGAGAGTAAGCCTCAAGATGGGATTGTTCTACCTTTCTACATAAGCTTGAACATCCATGATAAAATCCTACACACTGCAATGCTTGGTTCTCGAGCCTCTCAGAATTTGATGCCCACATCTATCATGGATAAATTAGGGTTAGACATCACAAGACCATACAAAGACTTGTACCCTTTTGACTCAACTAAAGTTAGATTTCTTGGTTTGATAAAAGGTTTATGTGTCACTCTAGTTCGGATACCGACTAAGAATCGAGTCATGGAAATCGTAGTAGCTAACATACCTGGAAAGTATGGGATTCTACTGTTTAGATCATGGGTGGAACAGCTACAAGGAACTTTGCAGATGGATATGACTTATGCCACCACTCCTATGTTTGGCCAACCAAGAATACTTTATAGGGATACACTCATGAAATACATGGTCAATAGTGAACATAAGCTTAACAATTATCCCGTTTATTAAGTACATTCAAACATGGACTCTTTTGTCCTATACAATGATGACTATGCTAGAGAATGAAGTTTCAACCTTATAAGATAAAGTGAGTAATGCAAAAATAATAATATTTAATACTGAAGAATAAAATCTAGAGGGACAAGCTTTGTGGAATATGAATTTTGATGGAATTGTGTGTAAAGATGAAGTATAGGGAGGTGTATTTGGTGTAAAATCAACAACAAACAGAGCAAAAGGACATGGTTACAAACTTAATTTCCATTGCAGAAATAAAATTGCAGAATATGAGGCACTAATTTTAGGGCTACAAATTCCAAAGAAGCTAGGAGAAAAACGAATTTCTATCCATGGAGATTCTGAGCTAATTATAAAACAAATTAAGGATTAATATTCTGCAACACACCCTAGATTAAGGGCTTTCAGAAATGCAGTTTTATATTTTTTACAAAATCTTTTTTGAATATGGTCTCTATGTGATACCTTGAAACCAAAACATTTTAGAAGATGGTTTGGTTAATTCAACTAGTACTTGAAATATGCATTTCCAATCAAATAGGAAATATGTTGTAGAATTGAATCACAAGCAAGTTGTGCATAACAACATCTTATATTGACATCTTTTTGGAAATTATGAACAAATTAAAAATTTATTAAAATTAGAAGATGAATTTGAATATACACATATAGATTTAGATAATGATGTAGAAATAAATGAGATTGAAGTAGTGTTAAAAGAAGCTAATGAGGATTCAAAACCTTTATAAGTGTTGCAATTATAATATAATTTGTTTTCTAAGGGGCTAGCACCTTTAGAAGATCTATTTGATTTCAATGATGTAGCACAAAAGCCCTAAATTGAAAAATCGGGGGATGGGATAGAGAAATGCAACATAGGAACTGAAGAGAGCCCAAAGATTATTAAATTATCCAAATCCTTGCCTCCTCGTGAAAAATAGAAATACGTTGCACCTTCAAAATAATTTTCTGACGTCTTTGCGTGGAGTTATGAGGACTTAAAATCCTATGACACCAGCATCATTCAACATACTATTCCCCTTAAAGAATATCATAAAAATTAAAAAAAAAATCTAAGAAGGGTTAATCCACTCCTATTTCCTACAATAGAAGAGGCAGTTAAGAAGCTATACAATGCCAAAATTATTGTTCCTCTTAGATTTTCTAAGTTGGTTTCAAATCTAGTCCCGACAAGGAAGAAATCATGAGAAATTTGGTTATGTCTAGAGTTACGAAACTTGAATAAAGCCTCTCTCAAATTCAACTACCCCATCGCAAAAATGGATCATATATTAGAAAAGGTAGTTGGGTTTAGTAGCATCTCTTTATTGGATGGATTTTCAGACTATAACCAGGTCCTGGTTCACCCTAGTTACCAATAAAAGATATCATTTACCACACCATGGGGTACCTTCATGTATATAAAGATGCCTTTTGGTCTGATGAATGTTGGAGCCACCTTCCAAAGGGAAATGGATTTTTACTTTGTTGACAAAAATGGTAGTTCATTAACATTTATTTGGATGACATCATTGTATTTTCAAAGACTTTGGAAAAATGCTTGCTA
The DNA here is from genome assembly GCA_000404065.3 of Pinus taeda. Lineage (NCBI taxonomy): Eukaryota > Viridiplantae > Streptophyta > Pinopsida > Pinales > Pinaceae > Pinus > Pinus taeda. The sequence goes on from APFE031570438.1 coordinate 37,330, forward strand.
CATTTCAGAAAAGTCTTTGAAAAAAGTAGGAAATTTGGCATCTCAATGAATCGCAAGAAAAGACTATTTGGTCCGGAAGAGGGAAAAGCTCTAGGCTACATCATTTTCAAGGAAGGGATTAGAATTGATCCTAGCAGAGCTGAAGCTATCCTAAAAATTGACCCTCCCAGGAATAAGAAAGAAGTCAAGTCCTTCATTGGAAGAATAAATTTCCTCGGGAGATTTATTCCTAATTTAGCAAAAATCTGAAGGCCCATCACAAATATATTGAAAAATGATTCTCAAATAAAATGGAACTATGAAGCCAAAAAATCTTTCAGCGAAGTAAAACTAGCTGTAAAAGCTGCTCCTCTATCGATTAGTCCTCATTTCACCAAAGGTTTTATGTTTTTTTCTTTTGCATCTCTTCATACTATTGCAGTTATTTTATTACAGAAGAACAATGAAGGACAGGACTAGCCAATAGCTTTCTTTAGTAGGGCTTTAAGGGATGCTTCATTGAAATACAATGTAATGGAGAAACAAGCTTTCGCCTTAGTAAAAGCACTAAAGGACTTTAGAGTTTACATTTTACACTCTAATATAACTGCATTTGTCCCTAATGCTATTGTAAAAGATATTTTGACAGAAATTGATCCTGATGGAAAAAGGGGCAAGTGGATTGCTATTATGTTGGAATATGATCTTGAAATCAAGCCTACCAAGCTGATCAAAGGCTAGGGATTGGAAAAACTAATGGCAGAATCTAATTTCCCTGTACTTGATATAAATTTCATAGTTGAATTGGACGAACAAGAAGAGCAGGTGACTCCACAGGTATTAGAAGCCTTTGTTACCTATCCATGGTATGAAAACATTCTCTTTGTACTACAAAATTTACAATCTCCTCCACGTTTGACTAAAACTAAAGCCATATTTCTTAAGTTAAAGGCTGTGAGATTTTGTATTTTGGATAGTAAACTATATTGGAAAGATGTAGGTGGAATGTTACTTAACGATGTGCGAAAATATGAAGCAAATAAACTTATGCAATAATTCCAAGAGGGAGATTGTGGAGGATGCTTGTACTCGAAGAGAATAGAAAATAAGATCTTGAAGGTTGGTATCTACTAGCCCACCTTGTTTCTAGATGTCCACAAGAAAGTTAGCACATGTCATCAATGCCAAATGTTTGAAGGAAAAATAAAATTGTTACCCCTACCTTTGAAGCCCATGTCAGTTGAAACTCAATTCCAACAATGGGGTTTGGATTTCATTAGAGAAATATACCCTAGTTCCTCAACCCCGCATAAGTGGGTCCTTATAGCCACTGACTATTTTGCGAAATGGATTGAAGTTGTACCTACAAGACAAGCCATAGATTTAGTAATCATTATATTTTTATAAGGAAACATTCTTGCTAGATTTGGATGCCCAAATAAGATAATTAATTATAATTTAGTTGCATTCAAATCAAAGAAGATGGTGGAATTTTGAAACAAGTATAACATAATATTGGGTCACTATACTACCTACTACCCATGGGGGAATGGGCTATTAGAGTCTTCAAATAAAATTTTGGTAAAAATCATCAATAAGTTGTTGCACGATGATAAAAAGTCTTGCCATAACAAGTTAATCAATGCTTTGTAGGATGATAGAATCACTACCAAAAAATATATTAGCATGTCCCCTTTCCAACTAGTTTATGGGATAAATGATGTTTTACCCACATCTTTAGTAATCCATGTTTTGAAATTACTACAAGAATCCCAAGTTGAACTTAATGACATTCAAAGAAGAATAAACCGGACCATAAAGCTGCAACAATCAAGAGAGGAAGTCTACAATAAAACCCAAGTTATCCAAGATAACACCAAAAAGATATATGATAGGAGAACCAAGAGGATTATTTCCAAATAGAAGATATTATACTAAAATGGGATTCAAGGAATGAGGAAAAGATTTAGCATGGAAAGTTTGATCATTTGTGGAAGGGATCTTACAAAATTAATTCTTATAGTGGGAATAATGCACTTTTCCTAAAAGATATGTTTAGAGAAAATCTTCGCAGTGGACCTATAAATAGAAGAATGCTTAAACACTACTTCCCTCAAGAATATATCACTTTCAATTCAAGGCATTGTGAATACCATTCTATGTTTTTACTATCAGTGTGGGTGGTTTCCATCAGAAGTTGACACCTAAGGAGAAGGCCATGAGCTCCTGATGAGATGTTATCATATCTAAAACATCAAAGAGATTAATTCAGATGCAAATTGAAGAGTAAAGGCAAATGACCAAGGTTATTGATCCAAGTTTTCTTGACATCTCACAGGGAGGATGTCATCCCCAACTAGACCCACTGTTACGGTCCTATGATTCATAGTTTCAATTAATGATTGGTTATTTCCTTTGAGTTGATGAATTTGTAAATAATATTGTATTCTACAAATGATTTACAATATATATATATTATAATATAATATATATATAATATATATATATATATATATATATAATATATATATTAAAAGAGGGTATAAAAATGTATATGAGAAAATAAAAAAATAGAATAAAGATGAAAAAACCCCATGAAAAATGTATGCATGTGAGCAACTTGAAATGCCACCATAAAAAAAAAGAATAAAATGCATTAAAATTCATTTATAATTTTTTAAAATAAAATTGTGCAGCATGTTTAAATTCCACATAGAAATAAATTGTATTCTTTAATCATACTGCTTAATCATGATTAAACTAAGTTAAAAGGTTGCATAGATTAGATAATAAATAAAGCATTAATCTTAATATTCGTTGAACTAAATAGGTAGATCAAAGAAATATTAACCAAAGTGTCTAAACATGCATAATTGCTTAAATATGCATTAGATTAGGTGTAGAAGAAACCTTTGAAAATTAATAAAAAGCCTTATAAATTAAAATGTGCCTTTAGATAGACGAATCATGCTTAGAATGAATTAATTAGGTTTAGAACAATTAATATTGTTATTTAATTATGATTAATTAATATGTAATAATGCACTCATGCGAATGTTTGGCTTTTATAACAAGGGTTAATAGTGATAAAGACATTTTGTCAGCTTGTGATATGGTGCACACAGTCCAACAGTTGATATCTTCCCCACATGGATTAACAGCGGGGAATCAAGTTTAGAACCCCCACCCATTTTATGTTTATCAAGAGCGGGGAGTCCGAAAAGCGATATCCCAAATATTGGGCCCCACGATACATGGCAGGCACTTGTTAGTTCACAACCCCTCCCCCTTCCCTACCCCCACTCCAAACTGCTTACCACCTACCACCACCTCTAAAATCTCCCAGTCTTCCTACCAACGTTCATTTGCACCCATTACATCATTCCTCCGCCACGTCCCTACTTCCCCCTCACACCTATTTCACCACGTGGCATCTCCGCTCCAAGTCTGTTATAATCTAGTTGTTACACTATGTCCGTTACCTCCCAAACATATACCACCTAACAACCCATCAGGTCAATAACATACCTGAAGTAACGAAAAATTCCCAATTGTATAAAAAAATCCCCAAATGGATCATTTCCGATCATTTATTCTCCCTGCCCCTTTCGGATAAATAGGTGCATGATTCGAAATTACCACGTCATTTTCTTGATTTCTCGATCTCCCCATCCCTTTCAGATAAGTAGGTACATGATTTGAAATTGCCACGTAATTTTCTCGACTGCTCGGTCATCCCTACAGACTCTAGTCAACCATTTTTGACCACGTACCAGTCACAGTGATTTGTTTTCTTCATTAGACATTTGAATTTTCTCGGTTAAAAGACAAAATTGCTTAGCTCTACTCTATTCTTGATATTTTGACCAATGGCACCTAAGAGAAAGTCAAAACAAACCAACAAGAATCCAATGATCCCTCCTTTAATTGACTTAGACAATATACCCTTGGCATATCAACACTACAAAATTGGAGAGACCAATTGTGAGTTCGACTTGCTCGAATTGCATAATTGGCTCAAACAAACCTTTCTGGACTAGAGTGATGAAATAAATCTCCAGGAATCCCTCTTGCCACAATGCATGATTCCCCAGACTCATCCTTTTCTAGACTTTTTCATGTGTTGTCAATCTAGATATATTCCTAGCAAAGAGCCATTGTGGCTCAGCATGGTGACATTTTGTTGACCATAACCCCAGAGTCCATTAACTAAATGCTACAAATCCCCTAGAGTGATGATTTGAGCCCTCTTTATATAGATTCCCTCATAGAACTCTACAAGATGCTGACCTTCCCTCAGAGAGTTAGGATATTTGATATTTTCCTACTAGAAGTTGTTCAACTCCCAAAGAAGAATCCCCCCTACCCAACCTCTATGTTTCTTGAAAAAACTAAACAAATTTTTTCATTAGTGTCTTGTCTACGAGGATACCACTCATATCAAGGGGTAGATGAGCCTATTTTAGGTTTTATTTCCATCTTTTCCACATAAGAAAAACCTTCTGTAGTATTTAATTTTAGTCAATTCCTTCTAGATAGAATCCATGAGTAATTCCTCAATATAACAACAGAAGGAATGTTCAAACATTCATGACTGTTAGTGTCATGTTTTTTATTCATCACGCAACCAGGTTTCCAATGACCTTCCAAAAATTGGATGATCAAGGTAATGCACAATTAGTTATACAATGGGCCTCTTTAATGAGGAAGAATTCAAGGGATTTCACTTTTAGTGACTACGTTGCTAAATTTATCTATACAGTGGTGCGTCTTCTAAAAAACAATATGGAACCTATGATAGGTTATGAGATTCAAAGAACTTTACACCTCAGTGATCAAGCCAAAATATGAGATTGGTACTTGTACCAAAACTACATAGAAATCAAAGTGTATGGTTGTGAGCTTCCACCATACAGATTGCCAAAGTATGTTCCTATGATATTTTTCTCATTGGTGTATATGATGAAAGTGATCAATATGGATGATTTTCATTTTGTATTAGCCAAGAAGAAAGTTCAATTCAAGATCAAAACATGGGAGGGACCCTTTATATGAAACACTAGGGCAGAAGCCACTGAGGTAGATACACTTCTCAAGTAGATGGATTTTCACTTAAGTTTCGCTTCGTCATATGACCCCTTCGGCATAGTTTCCAATATAAGAGTAGAAGATCAATCCTTATTCTCATACTCCCCGGTCCAAGATTGAGAAGTTTATGAACAAAGATCAATGGGTGGAGAACACCTTACAAGAAGATGAGGAGAATATTTTATCTACAACCACCTCAGAGACACCAGTCCTTTAGGAGAAGCATGATAAAATTCCTAGAGAACAAGCACCTTCTCCAGTGATAGAAATTGAGGCCAAGGAGTTCTTAATTGATACAAAGAAACGTAAAGGAATCTACCACCCGTTTTTATGCAGGATGAAGAAGAAAATACTACTATGGTCATGATACGTAAACATGTTTCAACCATATCATAAGATATTTTTGCAGGTACAAATTAAGAGGACATTTTTATAGGTTCTCCATCTTCCTCTTATTTACAAGATCCCTAGATGTAGCTTAGATAATAGACTTGGATCAAGGCCAAACAAAGCCTAATATTTTTGCTAAGCACAAAGCTTTCAAGCAGAAGAATGAAATGTTAAAAGCGAGTACTTACACTCAGTTTTGGAAGCAGAATCCTACTTCACAAGATAGGCTTCTATCATCCTTTGTTACTGAACAAAGGAAAATGCAGATGGCTTTCTTGCAAGAACAATTCCCTTTTACTAAATCACCAGTGGACTACAATAAGACAATCTTTTCCTTTGATACAAATCATATCCATCAGATTGATCAAATGGACATGCATAAACTGACTGGAGAGATGATGTATTTTACATTGACTAACACTTCCATGATAACTTCAAAACTACAAGCCCCCATCAGCAACATATAGTCACAAGTGAAGCTGGATAAAATATCATCTCTAGCAAAAGATATTAGAATTAAGTCATTAGAGGACTTAGTTATCAAGCTAGGATATTACCCCATTGATGTAAATGAAATAGAGGAGATCGTAAAGAAGAAGAATGTTGGTACAGGAGCTTTAAGGAAGAAACTCAAATACCACCTATATAGGGTCCACATACCAAGGAAAATAGATAACCTAACAAGAATTAGAGGAGCTACAGATTGAACCTAAGATTGAAACCATATTAGAAATCAAGAAGGTTTTCCAAAGGATAAACCTGATGGTTCAATTAGACAAAAAATTCTAGACTCTAGAAACTGTTGTCCAGAGATTTCATACAAAGTTTAATCTACTAAATCAAAGAGGCCTGCCAGGTTTATCAACCATGAATGACAGGTTAATCAGCTTCAGTGACCGCAATCAAAAAATTTCCACTAGTGCCAAAGATAAATCCAAGATTGCAGGGGTAAAAGGGAGTATGATAGACAAATATTTCTTGAAGGCTCTAGATTTTGATCTGGTCATCAAACATGGGATTAAACACATTTTCATCAACAGACCTACCTTTGAGAAATATACCAATGTTGATGAAACATATACAAAGCTAATCAAAATTTCTTACCCTGTTGATTATCGATGGGATCTCTTGTGTGAATTACTTGAGTGAAGCACTTTTCATCTCAAGTATCAAGGCAACACCTTTATGGGACTAGTCATTAATAGACATCCTCGACAATAGTTCCAACAACTATAGTAGTTTCGAATTCCTAAATTTTTGTACTATTTATGTAATCTATTTTAGATATTTTAGGATTATGTCTTGATCTTGTGACATCAAAATATGTTGTAATTATTTTCATTTAAGTATTTCATAATTCGGAGAAATAGAGGCTAATGTTTATGTAAAAGAAAGGATCATTGATGTAAATTTGTTTCACCAAGTTACAAAAGCTTTTTTTAGGATTCTTGTGTCAGATTTTTTGGTGAAGTGATCTTCTCTTTTGTTATTGTGAAATTTTTTTTTCATATGTGTTTCTTTTCTCTACTAGTTTAAAGAAAATTAAGTTTAGGATTTCTTACAATAGCACTCTATTTTGCCTTAAAACAATATCAATGTTTTATACTTAAGTTAAGCAATAGAATTCTTAATTTCTCTCTACTTAATGGACACTTAATCATTTATTTTTTTTTCATCTCGTTAAACATATAAGATGAAATAAATTTGCCTACCTTTCCCTGTTAGATCTATGTGTAAATTCTGAAATAAATCCATCCAAAGTATATTGACTCCAATACCCAACGGTGTTTTGTTACATTCTCAACTAAATAACCAAACCAAATCTAAAACCAAACCCTTTAATATCTCAATATAAAAAAATCTAAATTTCAATGAGAGGTCCCTCTCTAAAGCTGGCAGGGCTAGATCCCATCTTCCAAAGTTTGTTTGTGTTTACCTTTATATTTCTTTCACAATCCTAGGAAATACAAAGTGATAACAAGTCTGTACCAAGTGTTCAATGTATACCAGATTTGACCATACTTTCCATCATTGTTGGATACATTTGACATTGCAGAACAACTCACACCAACATAGCTCGAACCGAATTGCGTGGGACATGCCACAACTGATCAGATCATGGACACACAGATCAATAACAATCTCCAATAGAGGATACAAGTATATCGAGTTACTCGATCATCCTTGCAGATTCTAGTCAACCGTGTATCACCATGTACTCGTCATAGAGATTAGTTTTCTTCATTAGAGATTTGAATTTTGTCGGGGAAAAGACCAAATTCCTCGCCTCTGCTCTATTCCTGATATTATGAGAAATGGAACCTAAGGGAAAGTCAAAACAAACTAGCGAAAATCTAATGATCCCTCCTTTAATTGACTTAGACCATATACCCTTTGGAGATCAACACTACGAAATTGCAGAGACCAATTGTGAGATCGACTTCCTCGAACTACATAATTAGCTCAAATAGACCTTTCTGGACTAGAGTGATGAAATCAATCTCCAGGAATCCCTCTTGCCACAATTCATGATTCTCAAGGGCCAAGACTTATCCTTTTCTAGACTTTGTCATGTGGTGTCAATTGAGATATATCCTAGCCAGAGAGCCATTATGCCCCAATATGGTGACATTTTGATGACCATAATCTGAGAGTCCATTAACCAAATGCTACAAATCCCCCAAAGTAACTCTTTGAGCCCTGTTTGTGTAGATTCTCTCATGGCACTCTACCAAAAGTTGACCTTCCCTTAGAGAGTTAGGATATTTTATATTTTCCTATGAGAAGATGTTCAACTCCCATAGAAGAATCCCCTATAGACAACTTCTATGTTTCTTGAAAAAACTAGACAAATTTTGTCATTAGTGTCTTGTCTACATGGATACCACTCAGATCAATGGGTAGATGAGCCTATTTTAGGTTTTCTTTGCATCTTTTCCACAGAAGAAAAACCTTATGTAATATTTAATTTTAGTCAATTCCTTATAGATAGAATCCATGACCAATTCCTCAATATAACAACAGAAGGAATGTTTAAACATTCATCAGTGTTGGCGTGATGTTTTTGTTTCATCAGGCATACATGTTTCTAATGACCTTGCAGAAATTGGATGATCAAGGTAATGCACAATCAGTTATACAGTGGGCCTCCTTAGTGAAGAAGAATTCAAGTGACTTCATCTTGAGTGAATTCATTGATTAGTTTATCTATACAATCGTGTATCTTCTAAACAACAATATGGAACCTATGATAGGTTATGAGATTCAAAGAACTTTACAACTCAGTGATCAAGCCAAAACACGAGACTAGTACTTATACCATAACTACACAAAAATCGAAGTGTATCGTTATGAGTGGCCACCATACAGATTGCCAAAATATGTTCCTATGAGATTTCTCTCATTAGCATATGTCAGGAAAGTGATCAATATGGATGATTTTCATCTTGTCTTAGCCACGAAGAAAGCTTAATTCGAGATCAAAACACACGAGGGAACTTTTATATGCCAAAATAGTGCAAGAGACACCAAGGCAGATACACTTCTCAAGCAGATGGATTTTCATGTAAGTTTCACTTGGTTGTATGACCCCTTTCGCATATTTTATAGTCTAGGAGTGAAGCGGAAGCCCACTCCTTATGCTCATACTCCAAGGCCTTATATTGAGAATTTTATGAACAAATATCAGTGGGAGGAGAACACCTTATAGGAAAATGAGGAGAATATTTTATCTACAACCACCTCGTAGACACCAGTCCTCTAGGAGAAGCATGATAAAATTCCTAGAGAAGAAGAGCCTTCTCCAATGACAGCATTTGAAGCCAAGAAGTTCTTAATTTATACAAAGAAACCTAGAAGGAATCCACCACCCATTTTTATGCCAGATGAAGATCGATGGACTACTATAGTCATGATAGGTAAACATGTTTCAAGAAGACCATAAGACATTTTTGCAGGTACAAAGTAAGAGGACATTTTTATAGGTTCTCCATCTTCCTCTGCTTCACAAGATCCCCGAAATATAGCTCAGGCGACACACTTGGATCAAGGGCAAACAAAGCCTTATATTTTTTATAAGTGCAAATCCATCAAGCAGAAGAATGAAATGTTGAAAGCCAATACTTACACTCAGTTCTCTAAGTAAACTCCTATTTCCCAGCACAGGCTTCTGTCAGCCTTTGATATTGAACAAGGGAGAATGCAGATGGCTTTCTTGCAAGAAGAGGTCCCATTTACTAAATCACCAATAGACTACAAGAAGACATTATTCTCCTTTGATGCAAATCATATCCATCTGATTGATCAAATGGACATGCATAAACAAACTAGAGAGATGTTGTATTATACATTGACTAACACTTCCATGACAAATTCAAAACTAGAGGAATTCATTAGGAACATACAATCATAATTGAAGCTAGAGAAAATCTCATCTCTAGCAAAAGGTACTAGAATTAAGTCATTAGAGGACTTAGTTACCAAGCTAGGTTATAACCCCATTGATATAAAGTCAATATAGGAGATTGTGAAGAAGAAGAATGTCAGTATAGCAGCTCTGCAAAAGTAGCTCAAGTTACCATCTACAGAGGATCCACAAACCAAGGAAATTGGAGAGTCATACAAGAATTAGAGGAGCTACAGATTGAATATAGGACCGAAACTATCTTAGAAATCAAGAAGGTTTTGTAGAAGAGAAACATGATGGTTCAATTAGAGAAAAAATTCTAGACTCTAGAAATTGTTCTTCAGAGCTTTCATACAAAGTTTAATCTATTCAATCATAGATGTATTTCAAGTTATCAACCATTAATGACAGGTTAATATGCTTGAGTGACCATAGTAAAATAATTTCCACTATTGGCAAAGATAAATCCATGTTTTCAGGGGTAAAAGGAAGTATGATAAAAAACACTTTCCTTGAGGATCTAGATTTTGATCTCGTCATCAAACATGAGATTAAACATATTTTCATCAACAGACCTAATTGAGAAATATACTGAAGCTGATGAAACATATAGAAAGATAATAAAAATTTCTATTTCTACTCAATACCGATGGGATCACTTGTGTGAATTACTGGAGAGAAACATTTTTCATCTTAGACAACAAGGCAATGCCTTTTTGGGACCATTCAATAAGAGCCATCCTTGACAATAGTGCCACAAACTCTAGTAGTTTCAAATTCCTAATATTTTGTACTATTTATGTAATATGTTTTAGATATTTTAGGATTATGTCTTGATATTTTGACATCAAAATATGTTGTAATTATTTTCATATAAGTACTTCATAGCTCAAAGTAATAGATGTTGATGTTTATGTAAAAGAAAGGACCATTGATGTAAATTTGTTTCACCGAGTTACCGAAGCTTTTTTCAGGATTCTTGTGTCAAATTTTTTGGTGAAGTGATATTCTCTTTTGTTATTGTGTTTTATTTTTTTTCATATGTGTTTCTTTTCTGTATTGTTTTAAAGAAAATTAAGTTCAGGATTTGTCACAATCGCACTCTATTTTGGCTTAAAACAATATCAATATTTTATACTGAAGTTAAGCAATAGAATTTTTAATTTCTCTCTGGTTAATGGAAAATTAATCATTTATTGTTTTTCCATCTCTTTAAACATATAATATTTATTAAATATTCCTACCTTGCCTTGTTAGAGTTGTCTATAGATTTTGAATTAAATCCATTTGAAGTATATTGACACTAATATCCTATGTTGTTTGGTTACATTCTCAACCGAACAACCAAACCAAATCTAAAACCAAACCCTTGAACTTACAAAACTAGCCTAATATCTCAATATAAACAAATATAAATTTGAAAGAGAGATCCCTATCTAAAGACGATAAGGCTGGATCCCATCTTCCAAAGGATTTTTGTGGTTATCTTTATATTTCTTTCACAATCTTAGGTAATACAAAGTGATAAGAGGTTTGTAGCCAATGTTCAATGTAGATTGCCTTCGACCATACTTTCCACCATCATTGGACACATTTGACATTGTAGAACAACTCACACCAATAGAGTTCAACCCAGATTGCATGGAACATGCCACAACTGATCAGATCATGGACACACAAATCAAGAACACTCTCCAACAGAGGATACAACTATCAAGATATCAAAGTGGGCCAAATACTTCACCAGGGAAAGTGGTTCATGAGGGACCAAGTTCAATACAAATTTCCTCACCTCATCTATTTCCTTGTTTATTTCAACATTTACTATTTTTATTAGTTTTTCGAGGCCTAACTTCCGAAGCAATTTTGAGCCCATAACATTTTTTTATGCCTGTTGTAAGCCCATAGCCATAGGTAGGGGCATGAAGCAAAACCTGTATTACTCAAAGAGAAATCTGTAACAAGGTATTGTATGCACCAAACATAGATAATATGACCACGTTACGACCCAGAGAAGTTGGCCACCTAGCTAACCCCGACCGTGCCACAAAATCTTCGCATTACATATCCTCGAGTTAGGGTTTTGGTTGTTTAGGGTTTTCTCACGTTTTTCAATAACAAATAGACTCTTGAGCCTCATTGAAACACAATTCAATTGGTATGTAGCTGCCAAATCATTTCTCAGAGATGAGCTACCATTGCCCTAGCTAACTTATTTACATTTTGTGTATAAACATAGTTCAATATTTTTCTATTAATGAAATGAAGTGTTCTTCTACTGCATCTTTGTATTTATGATTATATCTATACTTTTTTGCATTGATGTTTATGTTTGGAGTAGACAAACATCATAAGTGTCTATCAACCAATGCAACCTTGTCTCATCACCTTAGTCAAATAAAACCAAGCCACATGGAATTATATGATAATGGCATGCTTTCACTCTTGCACGATAAGCAAAAGAAGGCATATTTTAGGCCCATATATATATATATAGATATAGATATAGATATATAGCATAATTTTATTATTTTTTCATATTTTATTACTTTTAAATATTGTATTTAGTTGTTCACATAAATTTTAAATATGAATAAATTGGAATATCAAACTAAAAACTATTTACGTTACAATACCTTATAATCATTATTTACCTTTTATTGAAGTTAAAGAACCATCTACATATTTATATATTGAAAAATAAAACTATAGTCACATAGTTGTTCAGTGATATTATAAATTTCTCATCGATTAACTGTAACTATCAACAAAATACCATATAAAACTTCCTAAGGTGTAAAAAAAGAGAAAATTGATTCCTTTTTTCAAGAAAGTTAAAAATTACAGAAATTGCAACACATGAGAGATGTCAAAACTAGGCTATCCACCATGCACTAGTTTACATGGTATTTGGTGTTTCAGTTTCCATATGCATCTTCATGTTCAAGATTTATATGTTAAAGACATCGAAATTTATAGCGATCCTCTAGAAGTAGGGGGTTGAGGAGAGTTCCTTGAGTTTTGATATCAACATAGTAGACTATTCCATCAACTATAAATAGTTCAACTTAGAAGCCAACTACGTAGCACCTGTTCACATGAACTTAAAATTCCATTCGAAACAATTTAGCATATGCATGACATAGCACGTCTACACATGAACTTAAATTTCCATTCAAATGTTTTTAGCATATGCATGACATAGCACCTCTACACATAAACTTAAAAATCCATTGAAAAATTCTTAGCATATGCATGACATCTTTATGGTTGGACTCAGGTATGATAAAATATGGCATTCATTATGGAGAACATTTAAGAGATATAAAAAAAATCGGTATCACAATGTTATGATATCCTTTCCATTCCTTCTATTATGATGTATGAAGTCATCCTAACTCTTAATCACCTTGTAGATTGAAACTTCTAGCCCCAAAGATCTCTTTAAAAAATATTTCTTTTGGCTTCAATAGGCAATTATCGATCCAACAAATCCCCGGATGCGGGTGACACATGGTTTACGCGGGCCCGGCCACATGGCCCCCATGTGATGCCCCATGCAACTTAAATTCTCACTAATGGAGCCGCCATCGACCAAATCCGGCTGCTGTGAGCTCCTGGCATTAATGCCGCACAGGGTGACAGGATGGAGGGATGAGGGAGGCGCTCATTTCTATGGCACGGTGATAAGTATGAAACCGACGATGGCATCCGGCAATGGCTCTTGGTTAACGCAGCTTGCGGGTGGCAGAACTTTCCGGGGAAAATTTGCAGAGGGAAGAGGCGCGCGACCACGCTGGCTGCCCTCTGGCCATGTAGTCTTTACAACTGGGCATACTCTTGGGAAGGAGGAAAGGCAAGCTCAGAGGTTCGGGAGGCGAACTCTGAGCTCTGCAATTTGGCAACAGGAGGCGTCGAACAGTTGGAGGAAGTATCGAAGGTGGAGGTGGTAGTGCTTAGCAGGAGCCAGCGCCGAATTCAGACTCCTAGGAAGCTGCAAGACCATTCATTCATGGCCCGACTGCGTCAGAGACAGCCCAGCAGAAGGGGCTCGGGACGAGGCTCGAACAGGGGACGCAGGCGTGGAGGCGCTGAGCGGGAGCACCACCACTGCTGTTGCTGTTACTGCTATCGACGGGCAGGGGTGGCACCTCTCCACGCAGGACAAATCACGGAGGTTGGTGGGGTTAGCGAGGAGGGACCTGCCCTCCCAGCGTTTGGCTCTGTGGTTTTCACCCTCGGCAATGCGCGTGATCCTCATAGCATTTGCGCACATGTATCGGTTCTCTTCACCCAAGTCCCGGAGGGTGCAGGGGAGGAAGCGCCACCAGGAGGAGAGGATGCACCCAATGCAGGCCCGGAACAAACCCACCCCTTGCCGCCCCCCCCAAGTGGGGAAGGCACATCAGGGACAGCCACCATGGCAGACCCCTCCACCTCCAGAGCACCGACAGTCTCAGAAGAGGAGCGCGTCAAGTGGGCAGCAATGTGGGAGGGTGTCCCTGAAGGTCTTGGCTGGTGCACGATTGAAGAAGAGAAGCCTCCGGCGGACGGGTAGCCACCCTGTGCGCGACCTCACCCGGCATCAGTCCAGAACGATGTCAAGCGACGGTTACCTGGTTTGGGTCCGAATTCAGTTTATTTCCCTGTTGTTCTTTAATATTATCAGCTCTTTTTGTTCCAGATTGGTAATGGGTAGTCGGGTTAACTCAGGCCCAATAGGTTGGGGAGGGACGCCCCTGCGTGGGCTAGATAATATGCAAACTCCTGGTTAGTATGAGTCCTGTTTTGGGCATTTTTTTTGAATCGTTTTGGAGCCTCGTTCATCTTCCAGAGGTCTCAGGAAATGTGTCGGTCGCTACCCCTGCGAGGGAGCCTCCTGTGAAGTCAGTGTATCCATGGTGCCGAGGGTGGCCATGGAGAACAGTGTTATTTTCACGCTACATATGTCTGTAATTTCCTCTATGTACATATAATACAATAGTTAGAACTTTTACTCAGAAAAAAAAAATTATCGATCCAACAAATAATGTATATACTTTATTCTTGTTTATTCTAGGTCCTAAATAAGCTTTTGTTCTATGGATTTCTTTTTCCTTATGTCTTATTTTTTGATACATATTGCCCTTTTCACATTTCTAACTTAAAATGTGAATGAGAGATGCAATTAACTTTTAACATCTTAATTTTTGGATCTACTTATATTTCTACATCTTATATGGTAGGTCAATATCTTCAATTATATTTCTTCATCTTAAACGTTTCTCACCTAATTAAGTTTATTTATTTCAATGGGTTAAGATGAATAAATTTTAATGTGGTTAGTGTTGAAATATGGACCTTTCATGTAGTCTTTGTCCTATGAGTTGAATTTCACCAAGTAGTAGCAAAATTTTGTCTCAACCTCTATTATGATCTAGTACAACTCATCCTAGTAGCATTTTAATGTGTTATTATATGTTTGTGGTGTACATATATTGGTTGAATCTTCCTCTTGTATGTATAAGATCTAGAACTAGTCTATGATTTCACTAGTTATTTCCGCAAAAGAGAAGCAACCCCAATCCCTTGAAATTTCACCTTGAGTGCTAGAAACTTCTAGTTGTATTGGTTGTGATATATGGGAATGAAATAGTTGGTTAGTAGTGGCATGGGCACGAGGGTTTATATATAAACTCATAGAATCTTCTTTGGGCTAGGTAGGTTAGGAAACAACCCCACTATAACTTATGGATTCTTCTAGGGTTTAATACTAGCCATGGAAGCTCAAAAGAAATCATGATGTCATGGGAGTGATCCATAAGGATATTCTTGACCACTTCCCTATTCTACTTGGGCCCCAACACTATTTTCTTTTACTTTCGTAATTTCTAGGATATTTTTACTATTATTGGCTTCTAGGTGGTGAACTCATGGAGTCATTTTGACGTTGTAAATGACACTTTTTTAGAAAGCACGAAAATCCATAACTGTTAATTGAGATTGATAGTCCAATTTGTTGAGGTATCATAATGTAGATATTATGCAAAATGTTAAGACCGTTAGAAGTAATATCAGTTCCCACTACCCCGCTTGCTGCTGTAGTAATATCATAGGCTGCTCAAGAAATGGGAAGACCGCCTAGTATTTCTGCAAAACAAAATTGATCCAACTGACATTGCTCTAATTGGAAGAAGATCCAAATCTCATACTCTGTTGTTTCTCCTTACTTGCAAAGTTTTTAATAAAAACTTGCACAACTATTTGGTTGATTCTTATGCTTCATCTAACATTTTACCTAAAAAAATCTGTGCTAAGTTAAACATCCAACCTCATAAATCTGTAGTAGGAAAAGTACAATTAGATTGGTCTCAAGTTGAAGATGTCGAAGAACTTAATCAAGTAACCATTAGACTTCCATCAAACCCAAAAGTTTGTCAAGTCATTGATATAGTTGTAGCTGATATTCTTGAATTCTATGGTGTGATCCTCAGTAGGGACTGGTAAGAAAAGATCCATGGTTACTTCGCAACTAACTGGTCTCACATGTTGCTTCCCTATAACCGAAAGCCAAATTAGATAAGGTTTTCTCGAGAGAAACATCAAAAATATATAGTGATAAAACTAGAAGGAGAAAATGAGCACATAGCATATAGCAATAATATAATAAGAAACTATTCTATTGAGTCATTCCTAGGGAATTTCAATGGGCATACTTCACCTTTCTTAAAAAACCCTGTTGTATCTCAAACCAAAAACTATTCCCAAACAGACACCTTTAAATGTGTGAATTCTGTAGATAAATCTGTACATAAATCTTTATTTTGGAAATTATTTTTTGATGGATCTAGATACAATGATGGAGTAGGGGTAGGCTGCATATTAGTTATCCCAGGAGGTGAAAAGACTATGCTAGCATGTAGAATTGAATTTTATTGCGCAAACAATATTGTTGAATATGAAGCATTGGTTCAAGGTTTGTACAAAGCAATTGGTCTTAATATTAAATACCTCCAAGTGTTTGGAGATTCCGAAATGGTCATTAGACAAGTAAGGAATACTATACACTGTCTGTCAGGACATTTGGAACACTATCAATCATTATTCCAAGACCTGACCTCACGTTTTACAACATTTGATATTTCCTCTATCCGAAGACTCCAAAATGCTAGTATCGATATCCTAGCTAATGTAGCTTCCAACCTTATTCCACCAAAAGATTACAACCTAGATCGATTCTCCATTGAATTAATCTTTAGGCCATATATTCCTGATAATATCACCAATTGGAGAGTCTTTAACAACAATCACAATATTGTAAGCTTCCTCACTTCATAAGGCTCTTATGATGACCAGATAGTCGATGAAGACCAGCATGACAACCAACTAAAGCTAGAAACCAACAACAACATTATACCAAAATCTATAGTTAAATTAGAATATTTATATGACCTAAAAGATATATTCAAATGATCTACTAATTCAAAACTTCAAAGTTCAACTCTGAGGTATGAATTAATCAATCTTGGAACTGACACAAAACCACAAAACATCAATCTAGCTCTTAGAATCACATCAGAAAAGAAATCAGATTTTATACGTCTGTTGAAACAATATAAGAATTTATTGGCTTGGAATTATGATGATATTAAAACCTATGACACTTCTATTATTCAACATAATATTCCTATGACCTTTGATGAAAAACTTGTTCAACAGAAGTTGAGGAAAGTTCATCCTAATTTACAAAGCCAGATTAAATCTGAGTTAAATAAACTACTGAAAGCCAAAATTATTTTTCTTGTCAGGCATTCCAGGTGGCTCCCCAATCTCATCTGAGTAAGAAAGAAAAATGGTTATCTTGGGATTTGTATAGACTTTTGCAATCTCAATAAAACTTTCCAAAAGGACAATTTTATGTTGCCTCCTATGGAACATATATGCAATCAGTTGCATGCTCAGAACTAATGTCCTTTCTAGATGGTTTCTCAAGTTACAATCATGTCTTAGTCCATCTAGATGATCAACTGAAAACTACATTCAAAACAAAATGGGGCACTTACACCTATGAAAAGATGTCGTTTGGACTAACTAATGTTGGTGCCAATTTCTGAAGTGCCATGGACATCACCTTCAAGGGTTTAGTAAACCGGTCAATGGTATTCTACTTAGATGATATAATTATATATTCCAAAAAATGTAGTAATGATCTAAGAGATCTAAAAGAAATCTTTGAATGTTGTCAAAAGTATGGGATCTCCCTTAATCCCAAGAAATCTTTTTCCATGTTAAGTGAAGGAAAACTCCTTGGATTTATTGTGTCCAAAGCAGGGATTCATATTTACCTAGATAGGATTAAATAAAGTTTTGAAATACCATTACCACATAACAAAAAATTGATGCAATCTTTCCTTAGTCAAATAAATTTCGTCAAATGATTTGTCCCTGACTTCTCAAGAATTGTATTACCCCTTCAAGCCATGATAAAGAAAATTTATCTATTTAAATGGGGTTAGTTGGAACCTGAAGCTTTTAACTTGGTAAAACAAGCAATCATAAATACCCTGTCTTTAGCAACCCCAAATTTTTCCAATCATTTCACTTTGCACACTTTCACTTCTAAGAAATCATACACAGCCATATTGACCCAAGAAAATCAAGATAAAGTCAAAGCCATGATTTCTTTCTTTAGCTCTAATTTGTAGGGAGCTGAATAGAACTACTTTGATGTTGAAAATGAAGGTTACGTTGTTTTCAAAGCAATAAAACACTCCAGACCTTTTCTTCTCAAAACCCACACCAAGGTGATAGTACCATTCCCAGCAGTAAGAAATATTCTAGTACAAAGGGATGTGAATGATAAAAGAGAAAATTGGGTTACGGCTCTGCAAGAATATGACATTGAAATGAAACCAGCAAGCATTGTGAAAGGTCAAGGTTTTTGCAGGATGTTGGCAGGAGCATCAAATATGTTATAATCACAACATTCATGAGACAAGGTAGAAATCTGTGAGGTAGGCCTTTCTGACACTGAATCAACATATGCTGATATAATATTCTATTTAAAAAATGGATATGCACCTCCACATTTGAATTACACAAAGAAAAGAGCCTTGAGATTGAAAGCTAAACAATAGCAAATTGTCAACAATGTGTTGTTTATAATGAATTATGATTCTGTTTTGCTTAGATGTCTCGAGAAATCTGAAGCAAAAAAAGTATTGCAAGAACTTCACGATGGACCAGCTGGCGGACACTTTCCAGGAGATGCTACAACACATAAAATCCTACTTACAGGCCATTACTGGCCAACCCATTCAAATATGCACACAATTATGTAAGGAAATGTAAGATATGTCAGACAATTGTTGGAAGACAGAGGAAACCAAAATTATCGCTACAGCTAATCAACATTGATCAACCATTTGAATAGTGGGGATTGGACATAATAGGTGAGATTGTTCCTCATTCTTCTAAGTGGCATAAATATTTCCTTACAGCCATTGATTACTTCACCAAATGGCTTGAAGCAATTCCACTCAAGGTATCCAACTCTAAGAACATTATTGAATTTATAGATCAATTTATCATCACCGGGTTTGGTTTACCTTCTACCTTAATGTTCAATAATGCATCTTACTTTCCAGGCAATGCTATGATAGAATTTGCTCTTAAAAGAGGCTTTAAACTTAAATATTCTGCTAATTATTATCCACAAGGAAATGTGTTAGTTGAATCCACAAATAAGAACCTTATGAAGATTATTAAACGAACTATTTATCAAAGTCAAAATAAATGGCATAGATATTTAGTGTTTGCTCTATGGGAAGATTGAAAAACTCAGAAATCATCCATCGACACTTCTCCTTTTAATTTGGTTTATGGGAAAGAAGTTGCCTTATGAAAAAACATAGTTATTCCCTCGTTTGACTTAGTTCAATTCATCGAAGAAAATCCTTCCTCGTCTATGCAACTTAGACAATTACAAATCCTTAAACTTGAAGAGGAATGAGAAAAGGCTAGAATTACCCACGTACATCATCAACAGTTAGTCAAAGCATCCTTTGATTCAAATTCTGTATCTTCAAAAATTTTCCAACTCGGAGACTTAGTGTTAAAATGGGATAAAACCCACGAAGAGAAAGGAAAGCATACTAAGTTCCAATGAATGTGGCTTTGCTGATTCTAGATTGTCAAGCTAATATGACCATCAACTTTTCTATTACAAGATTTAGAAGGTAAGAGAGAACATCTACCTATTAATGGGCAGGTCCTAAGGAAATATTTTCCATAGAAGATGATCTCTTCTGATCACTGAAGAGTATACTCTTTAGTTAATTTTCTTTTGAAATAATAATACAAGTTGAAAACATTTATGTTTGGTTTTACTAAAGAATAGTTTCCCTTTCTAATTTCGGTTTTCACTTGTATAAGTAGAAATGGTTATGAAAATTAATCTTCATTCATGAAATGAATAGTTGAGTGCTATACCTCCAAAATTGCCTTTGTTTTTCTCTAAATTATTCGATATCTGATAAAACATAACTTTAGAAAGAAATTTTATTTGCATCAGTCAAGAACACTGTCAATAACAAAGAAAAGTTTCTTTGTGGAAAAGAATTTTTCAACTCTATGATTGTCATCCATAAAGTTTTAAAGAGCGAATGATTCCCCCCACTTAATTTGCTTTCAATTTTAGAGTGTAATTCTTAAATATACTTTAAACTTAAAGGATAAGAGGTCTCATGAAGAGCCAGCTTACCATGATCATAAGATTATAACTAATTGAAATTACCAATACTGAATATAAAAATAGGGTAATGGCTTGAGATTGATCAATCAAAAGACAAGGGGTCTCATCAAGAGCCACTTTGTTCAGTTTAGTTACAAATGAAGTGAATGGCATTGTCAATTTTGGCCACCAAACCAAGACATTTTCCTTTAAGAAATAAACGAAGAATTAATTACTTCAATAAAATAAAGAAAGCATCATGTATACATAAGAATTTATCTTTAAATTTGTATTCTTACTTAAGTGGGATACTGAATCATTGTTGGGTAACAGGTAACACTGTCGAGGCTATGAACGCATCCTAGCATTAGAGGGTCTACCTATGACAAATGAGTATACCAAAACTGGTCTAATGAGATTTTTTTGCTTTTATCTTTATAACCAAGTAATGACTGACGTAGGTAAAATGACTATATGTGATAAAATTGAAATTAGAAGAAAGATAGTTAGAGCAGATGTTGTTTATTGATAAACAAGCATTACTACTTACCTAGTATTCCATATAATTAATTTTTATTTTAGAAGTTTTAGAAATTTCAAAAAACTCTCAGAGATAATTGGTTCTTCCAAGTGAATCGCCAATTGTTCTGCTTGTCAACAACCCCCCATTTACTAATGTTAGTAGTAAAATATTACTTTAATAAATGTGTATCCTTTCAAAAAATGTATATACCCAAAAAAATCAATCCTCGAATGTAGGTATTTATTTTATTTTTGGAATAAATAAATATATCAAACAAAACCTCCAAAAACCATTAAATTTATACTTTTCCATATTTGGCATGAAATGCATCACAAACAATACCTTTCTAACCGACCAGAATCTACGATGAAATAATAAAAAATACAAATCTATATTCAAAAAATGGTCATAGTGTAAGAAAGTCCTTAAAGCTTCTTTCAAAAAGCTAAAGTCTCGCACAACAAATTATAAAATACTTCTCATAAGAGGTTACCTTGAAGTATTGTGATCTACGAGATTACGATCTTGAAAATTGCGATTGTATAATACCCTTCTCGTATCACATTTCAATCATACAACACAAGCATCAACATGTTATATGTCGATATTATGAAATGCGATCTCAACCTAGAACCACCTCTTAATATTTCCATCAACATGTGTAGAGGTACATTATTCATTAAAACAAAGCATGAAAAGTGATCACACTTATTTCTCACATCTCGCATTTTGCACAAACATAAAAAATGGGAAGTTAAACAAAATCATATTATGCGATATAGCAATTTGTGATATTGCTTTGCAAATCACAAAATCACTATTATCGCAGTTTGAAGGCTCACCACACTAGGAGATTGTTTTTTTATTTACGATGTGCATATTTATGGACATTCAAGTTAAAGGATAATGGATCATTACGGGGCATTTATGAAAAATTAACTGCATTTATGTGCTAAAGGCCATTTAGAGTGATTTGATATCTTCTTATGTGATTTCAAATAAAACACCTTTATCACCTTTACTAGTTTTCTTTAGTGATTCATTCCTACGTTGAGTATCATTTTTATCTGGTAAAATGTTCCACATAAAACTTTCACGAAAAAGCCGCAGAACAGGGAGTCGAAAGCAACAGTGAAGAAAGGGAAAGCAATCGCCTCTAAGAAGTCTAGAATGACTCCCTTGTTCACAGATACTACATTTATTAGGGAAGCAAGGAAGTCTACATGGGAGGCTATGTATCAATTACTGTAGGAAGAACAACCAAGGATTCTTGAGACAACGATTATAGTTAATGGCTGTGATTCCTCTTATGCTTCCATAAATGAACTTGCATGCTCATTCCTAGACCCAATAGCCGCATGACCAAAGATAATCCCCTATACTGACATGGTTAAGTGGATCATTGATGATGCTAATATATTTGACAAAGAATTCAAAATAGGAGGCTAGGAAGTTATAAGATCTTTCACTCCAGATAACCTAGGGCTTATGTACCACCTACCGGAGGCATAGGTTACCTACAATAGGAAATTTGTTGAGAAATTCGTCGAAGAAAATGAAGACCTGGCAGATTGCACAAAGAATTGGTCAAATAATGATGAAATAATCAAGAAAGACAAAAACGGTATGTACACCACCACATCTGTTTGTTCCCCTTTTATTTTGCTGCTGCTATGTTCTATAGACTATTTGGTAAACCTAATAGTAGCAAATTATACTCAGAATGGTTTCCCTTAATAGATGCAACTGTTAATGCAACAATAATAGATTGGGAACAAATTTTGTTTGATAATATAGCTATAGAAATTATAGAGTATAGAAGGAAAATAACCATTGCTTCGAGGGTTTACCCTCCATTTTTCATGTGTGCTTATGTAATGGATGCTATTTGTTTTGGTTCTAAATTCCCTCTTATGGGATGGAAGTTGACTATTCGAGATCCACTTCCTATTCACATCTACCACAAAGACATGTGGGAATCTAATTTTGAACCACATTTTTTCAATATTTGTCACGGGTTTATGCTTCCTATCCATAAACAAATTTATAACCAATATGCCCCTAGATTCTCCCAAGAAGATGTGATACACATCCTCCCAGTAGCCTAATGGTTCTTTGAAGAGACATTTACATATATCAGAGTAATTGGTAGCATCACCTCTCCCCATGTTCTCCCTTTCTATGTCCCAAATAAATTAATAGCTAGAGAGATAGCCTATCAGACATGTAGTGAAGGAGGGATGAGAAAAACATTGAAGGATTCAAAGAAGGCCATTAGGCCTCAATTTCCTGTGCCATGCGGAGTGTTTTCATTACATGACCTTAGACATGCGTTCAAGGAAGTAGATAATATGTTGTCTCTATGATTACCTAAGTTCCCTAGTAGAAAA
The DNA here is from genome assembly GCA_000404065.3 of Pinus taeda. Lineage (NCBI taxonomy): Eukaryota > Viridiplantae > Streptophyta > Pinopsida > Pinales > Pinaceae > Pinus > Pinus taeda. The sequence goes on from APFE031570438.1 coordinate 60,816, forward strand.
TATGACCCAATCAGTATTGTCAAGGATTTTACTACTATTGTCAAAATAAAGATATTCAACAATGAAAAGGACCCTTTTGATGATGTTTTCTTACAGAAGAATACCTTCACAGAAGTGAAGCATATGGCATAGATACTTTTTGATCAAGAGGGTCTTGAAACATTTTATAGCTACATAGAAAAGAGATTATCAAAGGTCCCATGGGACCAATTGTTAATTGAACCAATAAGAGAGCCCACTCCCAATGTAAGCATGGATGGTGACTCCAAGGAAAAATGTAAAAGCAATTATGGAAAGGGATCCGAGATGTCTTAAGAAAGTAAGGAAAGTGAGAGCACTAAATCAATCCAGGATACAACCCAGTTTGAAGAAAAGATAGATGAATAGACTTTGACCATCAAGCAGACTAACACCCATACTCCCTCTATACAGTTGATAAAGCATCAGGTAATTAATTTGGAAGAGGAGTGGGATAATTTTAACAAAAAACTCAACACAGAGGAACAAGAACTAGAGACACAAATGACACATTAGGAAACAACTCAGGAAATTATAACAGGGGAACTGTGAATACTCAAGAAGTATATCACATTCCTGTTACCCCCACCTCTGAGATTGTTTTAAGAATTGAATAAATTACGCTTCCTGGTGTATTTTATAGTCCATAGGAGAAGGCCATTTTTAAGAGACAAATAAAGAAAAGAAAATTGGAATCCACAACTGCTACCACTCCAGAAAATGAGCTGACGGATGTCCTCTTGAAAGAATCATCCACTGAACCATCAGCCAACCTCAGTAGGTTCTTGTAGTTCACAGGTGTGTACACTATGACAACCATTGACAAAGAAAAAATGGTACAAATGTTGCTTAAGGAAAAATAAAACAAAATTTTTTCACTAGAACAACAATTACAAAAAGCCAAAACCAACCAACAAGTAGAAATACAATTGGCTAACCTACAACAGGAGTTCTAACAAATGCAAATAGAACATCAAAGTAGCTTGGCAGGTAAGGAGGCATAGATACAAAGCATAACAGATTTGCATAAGGATCACCAAAAGATCAATCAGTTTTTCACCGAAGCACTCAGGCTCCACTCCCACCTCACACACCAAAAATAATTGCTATGCCAAAAAATATCACAGTGGAACTCTCACTATGAAATAAGTGACAAATTAATAAGCCAAGTTGTGGAAATGTGACTTGAATATGATGAAATTATTAAAAAGGTTTCAGATCTCATAACTTGGAAAAATTATTAGAATGGGAGAAGAATAGAAATGCCCAAACTGAATGAATCACATAAGCAGATCTTATTTGCAAGTTGGGGTTCTTGGCTCAAAGAGCAGAACAGGAAATAGAGGATCTGGCAGTAGTGGCAAGCAACGTCATTGAAAGCGTAAATGAAATTTTCCATAGCGCTAATCTTGTGGGAGAGACCACTCCTGGTTTCCTTCCAAATGCAAAAAAACTTGAATTATAGTGGAAACAAGTAGCAGAAGAAAGAATAAAAGCAAATAGGCAATTGACCAAGTTAAACTGGGAGGCATATTGGCAATATCTGGTAAAACTACACAACTAGTGTATGACCCTGAAATTCCTAATTGTTTCTACCAAGAAAATGTTTCTAGGGCTCATCAATGTTGTGTTCACAAGACAACTAAAACTTGAAGTCGACCAACCTACACTCCTTAAGACCATGCTAGGTATTTGTGATCTGAAAGAGTGAATGCAGGATTAGTCATTATACACATCTCTATTTTTTTTTTCTTAAATTGAGGCAGGTTTTTTAAACCTCCTCAACATTTTTTGTAATAATCTATTTTTAGTTTCAAAGGTTAGTATTTAAACCCCTCTCATGCATTTATAGAGGGATCCAAAAATTTTATGAGAAGAATTCTTCAGAACATGCACTTCTGTCCCTTTGAGGAAGTTATGGTGAAATTAATGGAACAAGATTTATTTTCTACTTGAATTTGACATCTTCTACTAAAATTGCACTTTTGTACTCTTAGATGATGTTGGATGATTTGAAAGTTGATCAACATTGTTGGAGCACATGATTAGAACGTATTATAAATGGTACTTTTATCTCTTGATTCTTTTTACTTATGCATCAAGCAATACATTATCTTCAAGTTCTTTATGTATGTAAGTTTGAATTTTTTATTGTCATTATTGCACCATTATATGATGATGATTTACAGTTTATGCTAAATACGTGAATGATTTTTATGCGATATATCTCTCATATCATTTTGGCTAACTTTTTATACCAAATGATCATTGTTAAACAGATTCACCTCTTATTGTAATTGAATTATTTTTATTATCAATTTCTTTTAGACATCATTTTAGATCGCATATATCATGTTACTCCTGGGATAGTCATAGTTAGATAAATATTTTTGATTAGGAAAAATTGCACAGGATTATTAGTTAAATTAGATTAGTTTGAGGGTATTTATTACTCCAAAAATCTCAAAACATCATCCCGTTAGCACAAGCATAAAAATAGATTAGGAAATTGGTCGCATCATCCCCAGTTAGAGCCACTATTCGAAATGGAAAAGGACCTATCCTAAGGTCCAGACTGGGTGGTTATCCCCCTTGTTTAGGCAATGATTTTCTAGCCTTCAACACATTCCAATGGGTGGTGTTGATGTTGTAATAGGATTCCAATGGTTATAATCTTTGGGTACAATAGCTTTTAATTTTGAAGAACTTTTCTTGAATTTTTTTTTTGGAAGGAATTTAAATTAAGGGGTATTACAGGGAAACCAGTAAATATAGTAAACTCTAATGACATGATAAAGATTCTAAATGAAGGACAATGGGGCATAATTGGACAATTATGTTCATTGGAGGTTCCCACATCGAAATCATCTATTTCTCCATATCTCCAAAATGTCTTGGACAATCATTCCAAGGTATTTGAGACTCTCTGAGGCCTCCCACCTATTTGTGATAATGACCATGCTATTCATTTGATTCTAGGAAGTGTTCCTCCAAACATTAGGCCTTCCACATATCCCTATTCCCAAAATAGTGAAATTGAGCATATGGTGTCATAAATGCTAGAGGCTTGTATAATTCAACCTAGTCCAAGTTATTTCTCTCCTCCAATAGTATTGGTGCACAAGAAGGATGGCTCATGGTGCATGTTTCCATATTATTGGGAGACCAATAAGCTCACTATTAAAGATAAATTTCCCATTCCATTCGTTGATTGAATATTGGATGAATTACATGGAGAAATTTACTTCACCAAGTTGGATCTTCATTCAGGATTTCATCAAATCATAATGAAGATTGAAGACATTCTAAAAATAACATTTATAACTCATGAATGTAATTATGAATTATTGTTCATTCCTTTAGAATATTAATAAAATTGGTCACAAAGATGTTGGGTTACGAATTTCAAATCATTTACAAAAGAGGGAAGAAAAATGTTGTTGCAGATGCACTCTCAAGAAAGGATGAGGATGTGGAAGAATTACTTTGTTCCATTTCTATTAGCCAACTAGATTGTATAAATGAAGGAAGGGATGAATGGAAGAATGAAGAATAAGTGTGGGCACTCACTCAAAAGTTACAGTAAGATCCTAGTACATCTAACACATTTAGCTAGAAAAATGATTCATTATGATACAAAGATCGCTTATACCTCTATGAGAATTCCCAACTCAAACAAAATATTGTTATGGAATTTCACATCTCTCCGTTAAGAGGGAACTCAAGATCTTTAAAAACTTACCACAGGGTTAAGAAGGATTTTTTTTGGGATGCCCTTAAATCTTATATTCTAAAGTATGTGGCGGAATGTTTGGTCTTCCAACCAAATAAAGTTGAAACAGTTAAGGCCCCAACTCTCTTACAACCTTTATCCATTCCAGGTCAACGTTGCGAGGAGGCTTTAACGGATTTTATGACAAGTCTACCCAAGACTCAAGTAGAGAGTGTCATCATGGTGGTATTTCATAGACTTACCAAGTATGCACATTGTTGTGCATTGTCTTATCCATTTAAAGCCAATACACTTGCTACGCTATTTATGGAAATGATACAAAAGATACATGGAAACCCACAAATTATTATCAGCAACACATATCCCATTTTCACTAGAAATTTTTGGACGGAATTATTTTCTTATCTACGTACTCAATTAGCTCATAGCTCATCTTATCATCCTAAATTTCATGGGAAAATTGAGATAGTGAAAAAATGTTTGGAAGGATATCTTCATTGCTTTGTAACTGATAAACATATGCAATGGGTCAAGTGGTTGCCTTTGGCTAAATGGTAGTATAACACTTCCTTCTACACTACAGCAAAAATGACCCTATTTATGGCCCTTTATGGATATCATCAATTGTCCATCACATCATCTTTAAGAGAAAATTCTAAGGTTGAAGCAGTGTAAGGTCACATCGAGCATCAAAAATAAGTTCTTCAACTCTTAAGGGATAACATCACTTTGGCGTAGTATAGAATGACACAACAGGAAGATCAACATCACAACGAAATAAGTTTTGATCTAGGTGACTAGATATTTCTATGACTACAACCATACAAACACATGTTCCTCAAGCAACCTAAGAAGGATCATAAATTATCACCAAAGTATTATGGTCCATGCAGGGTGTTACAAAGTATTTCTACTGTGGCATACAAATTGGGTATTCTCGTATCTTCCCGAGTGTACCTATTTTTCCATGTTTCATGCTTAAAGGAGGTTATAGGTGACAAGCTTTCAGTTCAAACAATATTGCCAAAACTTAACGAGGAAGGAGAAATCGTATTGGAACCTGAAGCAGTCACAGAAACAAGAACTTGACAGCTACAAAATAAATCAATTTCAGAGTATCTCATCAAGTGGAAGAACTTACCCACTAAAGATTCCACATTAGAGGATTTGAATTTCATACAGAATCATCGATAACTACTCAAGCGTTGAAGACAACATTTTTTTCAAGTAGAGGGGCATGCTAGGTCCCTATAATACTAGTGCATTCCCCCATTATTATTTTCATTGTGGCCCTTATTGTTACTGTTGTGCCCATGTTGTCCCCATATTGTTATTATTGTGCCACATGGAAGCCCACAATTGTTATTATGGTGTCCTTACATTATTATTGTTATGTTGACTCTGATTATATTGTGACCACTTAGACTCGTATATATAGAAAGGATGTTTTGTCATTTGAATCAGCCAAGAATTTTTCATTTATGTAATGTAAAGGAATTCCCCTTTAAAGAGGCTAATTTTTAAGTCATTGATCTATCTCTTCTTATGTTTTGTGAGATGGTTCCATAACAATCCAAAACTTTAGAGATAAAGTCATTTCAAGATCAAGCTCCTAAAAGCAAGAAAAACGTGTGTATTGTTTTTTTAAATTGCATATCTCTTGTTTGAAAATTGAATTTGAAGTGATTTTAAGGGAATTTTGAAGCATAGATATCAATATTTGGTTCTAAAATGCCTCCCAAACAAAGGAATTATACACCTATTAAGCCCTCATAAATATTTACTATGATACATGAAGAGGAAGAATTGCAACATGATATATCAAAATTACGGGACCAAGTGCAACAAACTTCACTCTAACAAAGAGAAACCAAAGAGAAAATAAAAGTGTTAATGGATGGTTTGAAAGAAAAACTAAAAGGTGGCATGAATGGTTTAAAAGCATACATTAAGGGTTTGATAGAATGTTTGACAAAGCAACTAAAATAAATTCTTCATAATAGAGACAAGGTATTCCATGAAACTTTTGATGAGAAAAAATCAAATATTATTCATGATTTTAGAGACACTAGATTTCTATTGAAGACGGACCACATTTCAGTTATAGATATTAGGAAGTTTGATCGCAAGGATCTGGTAACATCTGTTAGGTTCCTATACCAATAGGAGTCATAATTTTAAATGTCTGAGGTTAATCCTGTAATATGTACATGCTTTCTGCAAATGTTTTCCATATTCAAAAAATTATAAAATGTAAAGAGGGTATGTCTTAAAAGAATAATCAAAGGACAACAAGAACAAAAATGTCAAACAAGATGAAAAATATGAACCCCAAGCAAGGAAAAAAGACCGTGAAAGTGAGCAAGCCAAAATGGCACTATTATTTACCTTTTGTGCATAATAAATGATTGTGTGTAGTTTGTAATATTTGCCACAATCCATGAGAGTCATAATGTTCAAACATGGCTATTTCATTTTTTAATTTTCATGTCTATATATAGAGAGAAAAAATATGACCAAACTGTTTAATCTTGACAGATAATTAGATAGCTAGAGTAAATAAAAGGAGCTTAGCTGTTTAATATGAGCCCTTGGATGTAATAAGGTTAGATTTAGTTAGTTTACTATTGTAAAAGAGAAATACAAATATTTGATAAGGGTTTGCTAGCTCAAATGAGCCCTAATAAAGTGAAGAAAAAATGGTAGAATGAGTAAGTGGGTAAGTAGTAGAAAGGTTGCAAAAGCACGATGATTGATAACACAAAGCATTTTTATCATCTTTTCCATCATAAACGTTTTATAGATGAATGGACAATCAAGCATGAAATTAGATGTCAAAGTCAATTAATTAACTTCCCTCATTTGTTTCACCTTTTACTTAACTAATTTCCCACAATAAAGTTCAAAGTACCAAAAGCTTTAAGACAAAGAGGCTCGGGGCATTTGTCTGGCTTTTGAAGGGACCAAACACTCGTCCTAGTGACTTATAGGCAATAAGTACTAAAACCCCCTCATAAAAATTCATCCCCACCTTCAGTTCATTCATTTTTCCTAATAATACTCCTTTCCTAAGGTTAAAATAATTTTTCCTAGGAAAAGTATTTATCCCCCCACATAATCATTTTCATATCAAAAACCCACAAAAACACCTTATCCTATGTATTTATGTTAATCTTGGAAAAGCATTAAAACGTGAAAAAAAAATTACTTAGAGTATTGTGCCCCTTTTTGCTCATTTTATTAATTACTAATTTTTATTTATTAAATCCCAATAAAAACCCATTTCCCCATATATATTTAACTCCTACATATAAATTAACCATACTGTTAGTTTAAATGTAAACTATGATGTTCTACCCAAACCTCAAAAAACCCACTAACTAATCGATCCGCGATTAAGTTATGGCAAAAACCCAATTAATCCTTCTGCTAATGGCCCTGATGCCTTAACCCTACCTTAATCCCTCCTTAACTCAAATACTATTGCACTTAAGCGCCCATTGGGCCCCCCACTACCCTCCATACAACTTCACCGCTCCATCGTCGTACGATCACTTCCCTCCACATTCGTTGACCCTTATCCATTTTGTGCGGGCCTAATGCCCAAACAATACCCACCCGAAAAAGTTGCTTTTCGCTGGGCCCCTAATTCTATGTGTCATTCAATGTATGGAATCGGGCAGCCTCCCACCAATACCATCGAGCATCCAAAAGGGGTGCGATGGAAACCATTTACCACCTACCCACTACATGCCAAAATGGTTACTATTCACCACACTACATCACAAAATGACTATTGTTAACCCATACCTTCAAAAATTTACTTTTGCACATAAAGCCAAAAAGCCCCAACTCATTTGTTTTTATCATTTTTTTAACTGTAAACCTCCATGCATGCACCTGTGAACGTTGAAGCTATCAACCTAAATCTAATTGCACTCTAAATATGCCACAAAGCATCCAATTTGTTTTCCAGCCTACTTAGAACCTTTTCAACCATTCATAGTTGTCAGTCACCCTGTTTAGAGCTGATTCTCCTCAGTTCCAGGTATTTAAGCCATAATTCACTCGAAAAACCTTGTCAATTTTAGAACTAGTTACTGAGTTTTCCTAGTTAAAGTAAAAAATTAATTAAAGAAACTCTAGAAACTCAATTCTATGCTATATAGAACCACCAGTGCCCTAAAAAACTGAAAATTATCTCCCCCATTCTAAAATCCACAAGAACTGACAATGGCTACCCAAATTGCCATGAATGTTAGACCTATTTCCACTCCTCATCTGCACCTAGAGCACCTCCCCTTGGCTGATAGGGATTTCCAGATAAAGGACACCCTTGTCCATGAATCCCCTCTCAAACTATATTGTTGATACAAAGACCCATACCTGAACCATGCTGATAAAATTGGTCTTTGGGAGTCCAGTTTGCCTAAGTACCAATTCGTTGAAGTTCACATTTTCCCAAAAATTGTCCATTACTGCCACGCAAATTATATCCCCAGTCAAAGAGCAGTGATGTCCTATAACCATACCATACTCTTCACCATAAATTTTGAATCTATTAATGAGATGTTGCAACTTCAACCAGGGAAAAATCTAACCCTTATTTCAATTAGAGAGCTATTAGATGAATTTGCCAAGCTTACCACTACAAAACTTGCTAAGATGTTCCAAACTTTCATCAGGGAGGAAAAGCATATCCCAAAAGATCCTCCTCCATATGTGGCTGCCATATTTTCCACATTTGTTCAGGAAATTGTAGCAATGATATCCAGTGTCCTAGGTTATAGACCACCCGTGAGTTTATAAATGAAATCATCCAAGTCTTCATGTCCATCTTCTCTCTAGGACAACCTCCTATTGTGATTTATGATTATGCCAAGTTTATAGCTAATAGGATGCATGGCAAGTCCCTTAAGATGAGTAATGAGTGAGTCTTCAAGTACTCCTCTGTATTGTATCACCTTTTTCTATACTACCAAGCAGATAAGTTCCAATTTACTCTCCAGAAGCTTGACACAAAAGATCACCCTAGATCAGTAATTTTCTAGATTCCACTGATCCATAAATATCACTATCCATATTATATGAATTCTTCATAGACCTATTTGTACATCCCGTTGTGACAATGCTGATAGGAAGCCCTCCTCCAAGAATCAGTTCAGATATAATGAGGATCCTGCAACTCTCAAAACAATCCAAAGTAGGGAATTGGTACTTGTACCAAAACCACACTAACATCAGGATTTATGGCTATGAGCTGGCCCCATACAAACTACCTAAATACCTCCCAATTAGGTTATTCGCTCTGGAGTAGTACAAGCATATAACAAATTTAGATGAGGTGAACTTTGTTAAATCCAAAAAGAAAGCCCAACTTAATATCAGAGACCAATTAGGTCCCTTTATTTGTAATAGTAGAGACATTGGAAAGGAGGAAGACTTAATCCGTCAAAGATTAAAACTAAAATAGAGCTTCATATGGAGATATGATCCCTTTGATTTCATCTGCAAAATAAGGAAAAAAAACAATATGGCTCCCTATATTCATCACCACATCCCTGAGATAGAAAAGCATGCCAACCAATTGCAATGGGTGGAAAACACTTTAGAGGAAAGGGATAATACTGAAGTTGCTATGGAAAACACATTAATTGACCTAAAGAAACAACTTGATGAGGGTCCTTTCCTACAAGTGCAAGATGGATCAGAAGTACCAGAACTATCATATGTGCCAGATCAAACAGACATACCAGAGAAAATAGATAGACCAGAAACCAGCATGAGTACCTCTCCAATTCTACAAACTCCTCTAAATGAGGAGAAAAGCCTCAAGAGAAATAGGGAAGGGGCCACTACTTCAGAAAGAGCAACATCACAAACCTATGTAGAGACAAGCCAGGCTAAGAGACAAAGAGTGAATCCTATCTTTGAATAGGAATATAAAGAGGACACAACTGAGGTTACAAGCACAGAAGGAGATGGGAGCAGGCATGCCACTCCATCTGGAGGCATCCTAGAACCTTCCACATCACACACTCAAATGTTGGAAAGAAAAAAAAGTGTCGAGGTATCCTCTTTCAGAATGGCAGCAGATAAAGACCAAGATATTAAGGAGAGATACAAAGAAATAAAGGCTAGAAATGAGAGGCTGGAATCCCAAACCTATGCATAGTATCTGAATATGACCCCTACCAATCAAACAAGGCTTATGTTAGCCTTTGATGTCAAAGAGGGGAAAATGCAGATGACCTTCATCAAGCCAACCTCTCAGTAGCCAAGGAAAACAAGAGATTTTAAAAACGTGGATTTTGAAGTACTGGTCAGGGATATTCATCCGAGTGACCAAATTGAGGTACAAAAGAAAACATGGGAGATGATATAGTCAACCTTAACATGGAGAGCCATTGCTACCCACAAACTGCAAAACTCCCTTAACAATATATCAGCACAGTTCCAGTTGGAGAAGGCCACCACACAGGCCAAAGATACTAGAATGAAGTCCTTGGAGGACTTAGTCATAGAGTTGGGACATGATCCCAAAGATGTAAAAGGTACAAAACATTTAATCAAGAAGAAAAATGATGACATTATTGCACTCAAGAAGCAGCTAAAGATACCCCACCTCCATCACCTAGAGACACAAGAAGTCCTATAAACACAACAAGGACATGAAGAGCTCATGGACTTGGTTTTGAAGCTAAACGATCAACTCAAGGAGACAGAGAAGGAGCTGGACACTTTAATTCAATTGAAGCAAAGTGACCTAGCCACAACTTCTAGAACTATCATCCCCACAGTATCTACAACAGTTCCTTCCACACTGGCAGTATCACTAGCACCCACAACTCCACCTCCCATAGCACCACAAACTACAACTGAATCCACTACAGTAGTAGGTACATCAACTGAGAAAACAATAGTACTGGTACAAGTGTGAAGGAGATGTCCATCTACGCTACAGAGCTCAAAATTTTAAAGGAGAAAGTGGCAAGTTTGGAAACTAATTTCCAACTTGCCCAAATTCAGCAAAGAGAACAAACACAGAAAGCCCAAAGAATGGGTCAGAAAATCGAAGTCCCGGAGAGAGATTTGACACTACAGAAGCCACTAGGATAGATTAAAGAGATGCTATGGGCCAATATTATTGACTCTATCAATGATATTTTGCCATAAATGTAAGTTATACTTGAGCAGACACAATTGGTGAAAATAGCCATTGAAGTTCTTCAAGAAGTGAAGGAAGAATTGGGAGATAAACCAGAGGATTCAAATCGACTCATCCACTTCCTAAATAGCAAGAACAGATATGAGCTCCAAGATCTTAACATAAAATATAGGAGTGAAGCCATTGTGGAAATTAGAAAGGTTCTTTCCAAAATAAACCTAATTAACAACTTCGAAGAAAAGTGCCACAACATGAAAATAGCCTTTGACAGGTTCATGGCTAAGTTTCAGATTTTAAGGGACAAAGGTCTTCCCAGTCCCATGGTCATCAATGACAAGATCATGACCCAACTGGACTATAGTGATCGGTTAATAATATTGGCAAAGGAACAGGCCTGTACATCAGTAATTAAAGCTTTGCCAACAGGAAAAGTATTATATGATACATTGGAGAACCTGTTTTTCTTAGAAGATGAGGTGAAACATTTGTTGCTCACCAAGCCCAATTTTGCAAAATACACAGAGGCAGATGAAATTTACATAACAATGTTGAAAGTAAGGTTACCCAAGGAAGAATGGTGGGAAAAAATGACAAATTTACTATTAAAAAGTCTTACATCATAAAATTACCACAGTAAATGTGAAATAAGTAAAAGCAGATCAGTAGGGTCAAAGAGTAACAGAGTCAAAGAGTATCACTAAAAGATCCTAGTGAAGAAGATTCCAGCGTAGAAATACTACAACTATCAGCCAAATTAAAGGGCTCAAAACTCAACAAAAGCAGCTAACAACACCACAATAAAAGGGACAACAAGAAGCAGTTTTACATCTGTCTCTATCTTCATGCATGAAGCTATTTTATTCCCTAGATTAAATATCAAATTGTTATGAGATATTTTGTAATCATTTTTGTATAAATACTTCTCATTTTGATGTATGTAGTGTGGATTCAAAGACATTTCTATAGACTTTTTCTCTCAAATCAAAGTTCTATTGTATCAAGATTAGATTGGCTTGTTGGATCAAGGCATAAAGATCAGATATTTTACAAGATTCTTGTGTAAAGCGAAATACAAATAAGTTTCCTCTCATGTTTACTATTGTTTTTTCTTATGTTTCTTCATAATATTATTTTTTTTTTTACAATTTAAATGTATAACATGGAATGATATCTCAGAAATTGCTTGAATGAACTATTTCTTACATTTTGAATGTTTTCTCCTAAACTATCTTAGCTAGGTAATTCTTAACTTCTCCTTAGCTTCTGTAGTTTCTCCTCTAGTTTATAGGAAAGGATTATTAATTGCCCTTTGTTTATGATCACCCTCTGTTCCTCATTCTGATTCTGGTCCAATGATTATTAAGTTCCCTTCCACCTTGGTTAGAATCACTTCACCCATTAGACCTAAAGATTTGCCTTTTGCGTTGCTAGCCTGCCTTGTGAACATTCCCTTTAATGATCCGGTCTAGTTATCCTATCCATTTCTTGACTCCATAGCCCAATGGCTTGATGACCTAGCTTTATCCCCCCACTCCAAGAATTCCACCATCCAGCCTTCAATCAAAAATCAAAACCCCATGAACACTAAGAACTAGCCTAAAATCTCATAAAAACAAAGCTAAATTATAAAGAGAGAGCCCTATCTAGACTTATGTTGGCTAAAACCTGAGCCTAAAAGATTGGTTTGTGGTTACCTCAGATGATTCCTTCTTTTGTTAACTTCTAGGGAAAACTTCTGAGTGATAACATAGTGGCAACCATATTGGGGACTCAAACATTCAGTCTTAATAAACCTTTCGAAAAATTTCAAATCTTTATTTAGAGCCTCTAGAAGGGTTTATTAGAATTTATTTAGAAAATTTCACAAAAAGAAAGTAATTAGAAAAGCTTGAAATTCTGGCTTTAAGGAGAACTCACTATACTAGGGCTAATCTAGATCTGAGCCCTGCCCCAGTAGTGGACAATCCCAATCTGATTTCAAGAATATCCAAGTTCAACAAGTCGAACACCCTCAATCAAAGCAGATTCATGCCCTGATGAGTGGTTGTTCCTAGAAGACCTCCCCTTTGATGACTCATTTGACCTTTCCCTATTTAGAACTAGGTCTGAAGGTGCACTTGACGACATAGTTCTAGATCCAGAGTTTATTGCAAATCTCGAAGTCCAAAACGCAAAATAGTCAATTGATGAGTATATTCTAAATTCCCCTTAGTCATCCCTTACTACTGCTAAGATCCCTGAGCTTTCTGAACCAATTTCAACTCTACTTAGTTCACCATTATTCCCATCCACCTCTGAAGTTCATCCTCACCTCCATTTATACCTTCACTTCCCTACCAACCTACTATTACCCATCAGTCACCTATTACTCCTAGTTGTCCATCAATTATTGTATCATCCCCTAGTACCCTAACCCCACTTCTTGGCCCTGCCCAACTTAGAGCCATGGAAAATAGATATGCTCCTCGTGCGTTACTTGCCCCACTGGGTGACATACCGAAAGACTACCAGAATTTTTTTTTCAAATTTGATGACATAAGAACATATAAAACACAACAGCATGTAAACAAAATGACTAATTACTTTGAATTGAATGAAATTGATATTGGAGATGTTCAAATGAGACTTTTTTCTCACACTCTAGCTAGTGATGTTAGGAAATGGTTTAGAGCATTACCTACTAATAGCATAGATAGTCTAGATGTATTTTATCAACAATTTTTAAATAGATGGGAAAATAAAAAGAATCCTTTGTAGATCCTTTCAGAATATGAAAACATTAGAAGAGGACCAAACGAAATAGCCCAGGATTATTGCATCAGATTTAAAAATATATACAATTCAATACCAGTCAATATTAGACGCCCACCTGACTTAGCACTAATAAAGTTTCTTGATGGGTTTGACACTGATATGGCATTCCAACTCGGAGAGAGAAATCCTCCAACTTTAGAAGATAGGCAAAGTGTAGCAGTTAGTGTAGAAGCTAACTTGCTAGAAACAAGAGCTAGGGTTAGGAACAAAAGGAGAGGATCTACCAAAATGAAACCTCACCCTTTAACCTTAAAATAGATGTCCTAACCAAGGGTATGGAAAATTTTATAGATAGGATAGAGAACATTGAGAGGAAGCCCCAATGGGATAATAAACATGAACCTCCTATCAGAAACCCAAAATTTAAAAAGAACCAGAATCAGAATATTGGGAAGAATGGACCTAATCATAATATTAGTCCTCCCTTTCAAGAAAAATATGCTGAAACATCCCTTTCAAATGACCCTAAACAAAACACACGCATTAAATTGATGGGATTGGATGATGAGTAAACTATCTTCTTGACCGACGATGAGCAGGAAATGCATATGATGCAGTAGTTGCAGACCTAGTCTAAAGAATCACTCAATTATAAACAAGGATATGATTATGCTATCTTTGATGTGCACAAACAATACATGATGTGGAGTAATAAGAATACTAATACTCCTGACCAAACCAAGAAAACAGTGCCCAATCATCCCAAGAAAATCAAAGTAGCTCTAGTTACTAAAACTCTCCAAATCCTCCCTAGACCAAACTAGAACCATCCTGGTCCCACCATTGTAGATATAACCCCTAATAAATCCCCATAATGATCATCCATTCACTTCAATCCCCTCTGAGGAGATAGCCGAATAGTATCCAAAAACTATATTAGAAAATCCACACAAAAATACCTCAAACATAGAAAAGGAAGAGCAACCTAGTCCAATTCCTGCTATGAAAATTCAAAGCCCTCAAATAGAGAAAGCCACTTTTCTTTTCAATTTGGGAGCAGAGGTGGCTAAACTGAAAATATTGGTTCCCTTAATAGATCTAATTAAAAGTGAAACCTATAAGTCTTAAATAAACAAAACCTTAAACTTTGTTGAGAATGAAGACTCTGTCAACTTGTTTGATGATCAGCCAGAAATTATATTTGGTTTTGATGTTAACGACAAACCACTAAAAGGAGGAGTACCACCCTTTTATATTAGCCTTAGCATTCATGATAAAATCTTACACAATGCAATGTTAGATTTTGGGGCTTCACACAATTTAATGCCTAAATCGGTTATGGAAAAATTAAACTTGGACATTACTCGACCGTACAAGGAATTATTTTCATTTGACTCAAGTGACGTAAAGTGTCTAAGGTTAATCAAAGGCCTTTGTGTTTCCTTACTATAATATCTTGCTAAGAGCATGTTCGTGGATATAGTAGTCACTGACATCCCACCTAAATATGACATGCTATTGTCTAGATTACGAGGGGCTAAACTTCAAGGATCTTTACAACTTGACATGTCATATGCCACAATCTCAGTCTTTGGAAATCCTAAAAATATGGAGAAAGAGACCCTAATGAAATATGTAGTGAGTAGCTAGGATACGCCTCAAAACTTTCCTATCTATTCCATGCATTCTCACATTTATTATTTTATTTTGTATAATGTTTAACAAACACAACAAACTACTTCAAACGACATTGTTTTAGAACCAAAAGAAATTGTTGTTATAGTTGAAAATGAAACTTTCTAAAATCAAGAGCTTTCCGACAATAGAGATGATCAAAACACCTTAAACAATGAAAATTTTATTCCCTGAGACAATGAGAATTATGAACATGAGATATTATGGCACCTTGAATTTTATGGATCAGTGAATAAGCTAGGTGTAGGAGTAGGAGTGTGGATATACAATCTGGAGAATGATCACTCAGAGGGCCATGCTTACAGACTAAATTTCAAATGCACTAACAACATGGATGAGTATGAAGCCCTAATTTTAGGCCACAAACTAGTTAGGAATTCAAGAACCAAAAGAGTTTCTATTATGGGAGACTCTGAGTTGGTTATAAAAAAAATTAATTCGATATATATGACCAGATGTCCTTGGTTAAATTTTTATAGAGGAACAATTGTAGAAATAATGAATACTTTCCTAGAAGCTAAGCTTCCAGTCATCCCAAGGAAAAATAATATGCAGGCTCATAGTTTAGCAATGTTTGCGAGCACTTGTAAGTTACCATTGCAACCTAACCATCAGTACACCACTGAGGTCAAGCACAGACCTTTTATCCTAGATAACTTGAAAAACTGGGAAGTATTCACTTATGACCAACAGAAAAACAATTTTTAACCTTAGAAGAAGAATTTGTAAATAATAATATAGATATTGACATATCACCAGATCTTGACTTTAAAGATGAAATACAAATTAATGAAATAGAATATGAAAACATAGATAGGTTTCATCCCACTAAATTTACAAAATTAGATGTAGAGAACGTAAAGCAAGTTGA
Source organism: Pinus taeda (assembly GCA_000404065.3). NCBI lineage: Eukaryota > Viridiplantae > Streptophyta > Pinopsida > Pinales > Pinaceae > Pinus > Pinus taeda. The sequence goes on from APFE031570438.1 coordinate 77,055, forward strand.
AATTGATGAGATAATTAATGAAGACTCTGAAATCATTAATCTCAAAGAAAACTTTTTTCCCAAAGGATTAACCCTTTTGGAAGACTTGTTTGATTCAAATGATGTCCCTAGAAAGCCAAAGATGGAACCCTTAAAATCTGATTTTGAGGAGTGTAATATAGGCACTAAGGAAAACCCAAATTTGAGCAAACTTTCAAAGTCCTTACCTCCTATCGAAAAAATGAAATACCCTGAATTACTAAAGGAATTCCAAGTTGTATTTGCTTGGAGTTATGATGACCTCAAGTCCTATGACACCAGCATAATACAACACACTATCCCCATAAAAGAAAACCAGAAACCATTCTGACAGAAGCTTAGGAGGATTAATCCCATCCTATTTCCTTCTATTGAAAATGAAATCTGAAGAATCTATGAGGCCAAGATAATATCACCAATTAGATTCTCTAATTGGGTTTCAAATTTGGTGCCCACAAGGAAAAAAAACTAGTGAGATCAAACTTTGTGTTGATCTCAGGAATCTTAATAAAATTTCACTTAAAGACAATTACCCTCTCCCTATAATGGATCATATCTTACAAAGGGTAGTAGGGTCAACCAGAATCTCGTTATTGGATGGGTTTTCTGGTTACAATCAGATTTTAGTTCACCCAGACGACCAGGCTAAAACTACGTTTACTACTCCTCGGGGCACATTCATATATGTGAAGATGCCTTTCGAATTAAAGAATGCAGGGGCCACTTTTCAAAGAGCCATGGACATGGATTTTGCTAAGAGAAATAATGACTTCCTAGCAATATATTTAGATGACATCACTGTATTCTCAAAATATGATAAACAACACTTAGAACATCTAAGGCAGGTTTTCATCAAATGCAGGAAGTATGGAATTTCTTTGAATCCCAAGAAATATTTATTTGGGTTAGAAGAGGGAAAGTCATTAGGCCATATAATCTCAAAAGATGGTATCCAAATAGATCTTGTAAGAATTGAAGCCATCTTACAGATACAACATCCTAGGAGCATTAGGGAATTACAAGCCCCTTTAGGAAAAATCAACTTGCTTAGGAGATTTATTTCTAACTTAGCAGAATTAATTAGATCATTAAACAATATGTTGAAAAAATATTCGACCATACAATGGATCATTGAGGCTAAGTGATCCTTTGAAGATAGTAATCCAGCCTTAACAAAAGCACCAGTTTTGATCAGTGCAAAGTTTGATAGAGATTTCATTATATTTTCCTTTGCCTCAGAACACACAATTGCTGCAGTCCTACTGTAGAAGAATGATCAGGGTTATGAACAACCTATTATCTTTTTTAGAAAATCCATTAGGGATGCCCCCTTAAAGTACAATATAATGGAAAATCAAGCCTTTGCTTTGGTCAAAGCTATTAAAGATTTCAGAGTTTACTTTTTTTATTCTCATATAATAGCCTGTGTCCCAAATTTAGTTGTTAAGGACATCCTAACTCAGGAATGTCCAGATAGAAAGAGAGGGAAATGTATCACTACTATATTAGAATATGACCTAGAAATCAAACCAACAAAGTTAATCAAAGGCCAAAGTTTAGCCAAGCTCATGGCTAAATCGAATTGTTGGGCCTTGGACATAAAATTTATTGCTGAAATGGATAATGAAGAGGAGAAGGCAACTCCACGAATCATCCAGACCTTTATTGAATCACCATGGTATGCTGACATCATATATGTTTTACAATATCTACAAAATCCTCCTCAATTATCCAAGACCAAAAGTAGATTTTTGAAAATGAAATCTTTAAAATTTTGCATAATTGATAATACTTTGTTTTGGAGGAATCATGAAGGTGTCCTTCTTAACTGTTTATTGAAAGAAGAATCTGACAAGGTGGTACAAGAGTTTGATGTAGGTGACTCTGGAGGACATCTTTACTGGAAAACCACTACTCACAAGATTCTTAGAGTAGGTTTCTATTGGCCTACTTTGTTTTCTAATGTAATGAAATTTGTAACCTCATGTCATAAATGTCAGATTTTTGAAGGAAAGAAAAATCTTTTAACCCTACCCCTAAATCCAATCTCTGCAGAAGCACCTTTTCAACAATGGGGTCTTGACTTCATTGATGAAATCCACGCAACTTCCTCTACCCAACACATATGGATACTCACTGCTACAAACTATTTCACTAAATGGATAGAAGCCATACCATCAAGGCAAGCCACTAACACCATTATAATAACCTTCCTTGAGGCCAACATTCTATCTAGATTCTGGTGCCCAACCGAAATCATCACTGATAATCCAGTAGCTTTCAAATCCAGAAGAATGATTGATTTCTGTAATAAGTATCATATAATCCCAAGCCATTCCACAGCTTATTACCATCAAGGAAATGGACTAGCAGAGTCCTCAAACAAAAGTCTGGTAAATATCATCAAAAAATTGTTGGAGGATAATAAGAAACCATAGAACAAAAATCTAGTAAATGCCTTATGGGTAGATAGGCTAACCACAAGGAAATCCATTGGTACTAGTCCTTATCAATTAGTTTATGGAATGGAAGTTGTTTTCTCATATTCCTTGGGAACACTAGTGATGAGATTGCTCCAAGAGTTTCAGGTTGAACCAAATGACATCCAAAGAAGAATTAACCAAACAATTCAGTTAAAACAAACCAGTGAAGAAGTGTACATTGGATCTCAAGTTGTGCATGAAAGGATCAAAAAGAATTTTAATAAAAGGACAAAGATAGAAGAATTTAATTAGGGGACAAAGTTCTAAAATGGGATTCAAGGAGAAAGAATAAAGGTAAACATGGGAAATTTGATTTCCTATGGAAAGGCCCATATATCATTTATGCTTTTAGGGGTAATAATAATTTCTTCCTTGGAGAAATTTATCGTACAGAAACAGAAGGAGGCCGAGTTAATGGTCGAATGCTCCAACACTACATTGAACCTAGTTACTGATTTCAATGATCATTTGTACATACTTTATTTTTCAAAAGTCTAGAGTTGATTCGATTGTGATTTTTTGAAGTTGAAGCCTAAAGAGAAGGCTCTAAGCTTCAAAAGCTTTACTACCATAAATAGTAATAAGGGAGAAACATGAAAACGAAAAGTTACAGGGTAACAGCACATCAATTTAGAAGGCCATTGGTCTACAAAATATTGGCATTTCACCAGGAAATCCCATCCCTAAGTGGAACCACTGTTAGCTTCCAATACCAATAGGAGTCATAACTATTAAATGCCTGAGGCTAAACGTGTAATATGTACATACCTTTACTTTCTGCAAATGTTTTCTGTATTCAAAAAATTAAAAAAATGTAAAGAGGGTATGTCCTAAAAGAATAATCAAAGGACATAAAAAGAAAAAAGGTGAAAAGGATGAAAAATATGAACACCAAGAAAATAAAAAAGACCATGAATGTGAGCAAGCCAAAATGCCACTACTATTTACGTTTTGTGCATAATAAATGATTGTGTTCAGTTTGTAATCTTTGCCACAATTCATGATAGTAAAAATGTTCAAACTTGGCCATTTCATGTTTTAAATTTCATGTTTAATCTATTTGACCAAACTATTTAATCTTGGTGGATAATTAGATAGATAGAGTAAATAAAAGGAGCCCAATTGTTTAATCTGAGCCCTTGGATGTAATAAGGTTAGATTTAGTTAGTTTACTATTTGTTGTAAAAGAGAACGAAATATATTTGATAAGGGTTTTCTAGCTCAAATGCACCCTAATAAGGGGAAGAACAAATGGTAGGATGAGTAAGTGAGTAAGTAGTATAAAGGTTGTAGAAGCATGATGATTGATAACGCAAAGCATGTTTATCATCTTTTCCTTCATAAAATTTCTATAGATGAATGGAAAATCAAGCATGAAATTGGATGTCAAAGTCAATTAATTAACTTCTCTCATTCATTTCACCTTTTGCTTAAATAATTTCCCAAAAAAAAATTCAAAGTACCAAAAGCTTTAATTCAAAGAGGCTTAGATCATTTTTCTGGATTTTGGAGGGATCAGACCATTGGCTCAATGACTTATAGGCAATAAGTACTAAAACCCCCACATAAAATTTCATCCCCCAACCCCGCACCTTCAATTCATTTATTTTCCCTAATAATACTCCTTTCCTAAGGTTAAAAGACTTTTACTTAGGAAAAGAATTTATCCTGCCACATAAATCATTTTCATATCAAAAACCCACAAAAACACCTTATCCTAAGTATTTATGTTAATGTTGGAAAAGCATTAAAACATGAAAAAACATTTACTTAGGGTATTGTGCCCCTTTCCGCTCATTTTATTAATTACTATTTTTTATTTATTAAATATTGATAAAACTCCATTTCCGTGTATATATTTAACTCCTACATATAAATTAACCCTACCCTTAGTTTAAATATAAACTATGATATTCTACCCAAACCCCAAAAAACCCACTAACTAATCGGTCCATGATTGAGTTATTGAAGAAACCCAATTAATCCCTCTGCTAATGGCCCCAATGCCTTAACCCTACCTTAATCCCTCATTAACTTAAATAATGTTGCACTTAAGCACTCGTTGGGACCCCCACTACCCTCCGTGCAACTTCACAGCCCAATCACCATACAATCACTTCCCTCCACATCTGATGGCCCTTATCCATTTCAAGCGGGCCCAATGTCTCAACAATACCAACTCGAAAAACTTGTTTTCTGTCGGGCCGCTGATTCTATGTGTCGTTCAACGTATGGAATCGGGCAGCCACCCCCAATACCATCGAGCACCAAAAATTGGTGCAATGGAAACCATTTACCACCCACAGCTATATGCCAAAATGGTTACTATTCACCCTGCTACATGAAAAAATGACTACTATTCACCTATACCCACCAAAATTGACTTTTGTGCATAAATCCAAAAAGCCCCAAATCATTTATTTTTTTTGTTTTTTCAACTATAAACCTCCATGCACACACCTACGAATATCGAAGCTATCAACCTACATCCAATTGCATCCTAAAGACACCAAAAAGCACCTAGTTTGCTTTCTAGACTACTTAGGACCTTTTCAACCATTCACAGTTGCCAGTCACCATGTTCAAAGCTAGTTCTTCTCAATCCTAGGTATTTAAGAAATAATTCACTGGAAAAACCTTGTCAATTTCAAAACCAATTATTGAATTTTCTTAGTTAAAGTAAAAAATTAATTAAAGAAACTCTACCAACTCAAACCTATGTTGGAAAAAACCACCATTTCCCTAAAAAACTGAAAATTACCTCCCCCATTCTCAAATCCATAAGAGCTGAGAATGGCTACCCAAATTGCCATTTACGTTAGACCTATTTCCACTGCTCATTTGGCACTAGAACACCTCCCCCTAGCTCATAGGGATTTCCAGATAAAGGACACATCTGTCCATGAATCCCCTCTCAAACTATACTAGCGATTTAGAGACCCTTACCTGAACCATGTTGATAAAATTGGTCTTTGGGAGTCCAATTTGCCCAAGTACCAATTCGGTGAAGTTTATATTTTCCCAAAAAGTGTCCATTACTACCATGCAAATTATATCCCCAGTCAAAGAGCAGTGATGTCCCCTAACCAGGCCATACTTTTGACCATCACTGTTGAATCTATTAATGAGATGCTGCAACTTCAACCAGGGAAAAACCTAACCCCTATTTCAATTTGAGACCTATAAGATCAATTCCACAAGATTACTACTGCAAAACTTGCTCAAATATTCAAAACTTTCATTAGGGAGGAAAAGAATATCCCAAAATATCCTCCTCCATATGTGGCTACCATATTTTCCCCATTTGGTCAGGACATTATAGCAATGATATCCAGTGTCCTAGGTTATACCACCAATGAGTATATAGATGAAATCATCTTGGATTTCATGTCCATCTTCACTCCAGGACAACATCTTGCTGTGTTATGCCAAGTGTATAGCCGATAGGATGCATGGCCAGTTCCTTAAGATGAGTAATGAGGAAGTCTTCAAGTACTCCTTTGTTTTGTATCACCTTTTTCTATACTACCAAGCAGATAAGTTCCCCTTTACTCTCGAGAAGCTTGACACAAAAGGTCACCCTATATCAGTAATTTTCTAGACTCCACTGATCCATAAATATAACTCTCCATATTCATATGCAAACTTCATAGACCTATTTGTACATCCCATTATAATAATGCTGATAGGAATCCCTCATCCAAGAATCAGTTCAGATATAAAGAGGATCCTGCAACTATCAAAACAATCCAAAGTAGGGGATTGATACTTGTAGCAAAACCCCACTAAGATCAGGATCTATCGTTGTAATCTGGCCCCATACAAAATACCTAAATACCACCCAATGAGGTTATTTTCTCTAGAGTACTACAGGAAGATAATAAATTTAGATGAGGTGAACTTTGCTAAAGTAAAAAAGAAATCCCAACTCAAGATCAAAGACCAATTAGGTCCCTTTATTTGTAATAGCAGAGAAGCTAGAAAGCAGGCAGACCTAAAACTTCAAAGGTTAAAACTAAAATAGAGCTTCATATGGAGATATGATCCCGTGTATTTCATCTGCAAAAGAAGGTAGAAAAGTAAGATGTCTCGCTATATTCATCACCACATCCCTGAGATAGAAAAGTATGCCAACCAATTACAATGGGTGGAAAACACTTTAGAGGATATGGATAGTGCTGAAGTTAGTATGGAAAACACATTAATTAATCTAGAGAAATAGCTTGATGAGGATTTGTTCCTGCAGGTGCCAGATCAAGCTGACATACCAAAGAAAACAGATAGACTAGAAACCACCATGAGTACCCCTCTAGTTCTACAGACTCCTCTAAATGAGGAGAAATGCCGCAAGAGAAGCAAGGAAGGGGTCACTACTTCAGAAAGAGCAACATCACAAGCCTATGGAGAGACAAGCCAGGCTAGGAGACAAAGAGTGAATCATGTCTCTAAATAGGAATATACAAAGGAGACAGTTGATGTTACAAGAACAGAAAGAGATGGGAGTAGGCATGCCACTCAATTTGGAGGCATCATAGAACCTTCCACATCACACACTTAGATGTTGGAAATACAACAAAGTGTTGAGGTATCCTCTTTCAAAATGCCAGCAGATAAATACCAAGATATTAAGGAGAGATACAATGAAATAAAGGCTAGAAATGAGAAGTTGAAAGCCAAAACCTATGCACAGTATCTGAAGGTGACCCCTACCAATCAAACAAGGCTTATGTTAGCCTTCGATGTCAAAGAGGGGAAAATACGGATCACCTTCATCAATCCAACCACTCAGCAGGGAAGGACAACAACATATTTTAAAAGAGTGGATTTTGAAGTACTAGCAAGGGATATTCATCCCAGTGACTAGATTGAGCTACACAAGAAAACAGGGGAAATAATATACTCCACCTTAATAGGGAAAGCCATTGCTGACCACCAACTAGAAAAATATCTTAACAATGTATCAACACAATTCCAGTTGGAGAAGGCCTCCTCACAGGCCAAAGATACTAGAATCAATTCCTTAGAGAGCTTAGTCATAGAGTTGGGACATGATCTCAAAGATGTAAAAGCTACAAAACAACTAATCGAGAAGAAAAATGATGACATTTTTGCACTCAAGAAGCAGCTAAAGATACCCCACCTACATCACCCATAGACACAAGAAGTCTGAGAAGCACAGCAAGGACATGAAGAGCCCATGGACTTGGTTCTAAAGCTAAACGATCAACTCAAGGACACAAAGAAGGAGTTGGACACATTAATTCAGTCGAAGCAAAGTGACATAGACATAACTTCTAGAACTATCATCCCTGCAGTATTTACAACAGTTCCTTCCACACTGGTAGCATCATTGGCACCCACAACTCCACCTACCACAGCACTACCAATTATAACTGAGTCCACTACAATAGTAGGTACATCAATTGTGAACACATCAAAATTGGTAAAAACCATGGAGGAGATGTCCATCCAGGCAATAGAGCTCAAAAGATTAAAGGAGAAAGTGGCAACTTTAGAAACTGATTACCAACTTGTCAAAATTCAACAAAGAGAAGAAACACAGAAAGCCCAAAGAATGGGTGAGAAAATCAAAGGTCTAGAGAAAGAATTGACACTACAGAAGCCACTAGGATAGACTAAAGAGATCCTCTAGGGAAATATCATTGACTCTGTCAATGATATTTGGCCATGAATATAAGTTATATTTGAGAAAACAGAATTGGTGAAAATAGCCAATGAAGCTATTCAAGAATTGAAGGAACAATTGGGAGATAAACCACAGGATGCAAATCGACTCATCCACTTCCTAAACAGCAAGAACAGATATGAGTTCCAAGAGCTTAAAATAGAAGACAGGACTGAAGCAATTCTGGATATTTGAGACGTTCTTTCCAAAAGAAACTTCATGCACAACTTAGAAGAAAAGTGCCACAACATGCCAATAGCCATTGACAGGTTCATGGCTAAGTTTCAAATTTTAAGGGACAAAGTTCTTCCCAGGCCAATGGTCATCAATGAGAAACTCATGACCCAACTGGAATATAGTGATATGTTAAGAATATTGGCAAAGGAACAGGCTAGTACATCATCTATTAAAGCTTTGCCAACAGGCAGAGTATTATATGATACATTGGAGAACCTTTTTTCCGTACAAGATTAGGTGAAACACTTGTTTCTCAGCAAGCCCACTTTTTCAAAATACATAGAGACATATGAAATTTATAGAATAATGTTGAAAGTAAAGTTACCTGAGGAAGAATGGTGGGAGAAAATGACATATTTACTATGAAAGTGTTTTACATCAGAAAGTTACCACAGTAAATCTGAAGACAACCAGTGAAATAGGTAAAAGTAGATCAAAGGGGTCAAAGAGTAACAGAGTCAAAAAGTATTAGTGTAATATCAAAGTAAAGAAGATTCCAGAATAGAAATACCACAACTATCAGCCAACTTAAAGGGCTCAAAACTCAACAGAAACTGCCAACAACACCACAATAAGAGGGACAACAAGAAGCAATTCTACATCTCTCTCTATCTTCATGCATGAAGATATTTTATTCCCTGGATTAAATCTCAAATTGTTATGAGATACTTTGTAATTATTTTTTGTATAAATACTTCTCATTTCAAAGTATGTAGTGTGGATTCCAAGACATTTCTATAGACTATTTCTCTCAAATCATAGCTCTATTATATTAATGACTGGATTGACTTGTTGGATCAAGGAATAAAGATCAGATATTTTACAGGATTCTTGGGTAAAAAAAATACAAATAAGTATTCTTTCATGTTTACTGTTGTTTTTTCTTATGTTTCTTCATAATATTATTTGTTTTTCTGCAATCTAAATGTATAACAAGGAATGATATTTCATAAATGACTTGAATTCACTCTTTCTTGATTGTTTTACATTCTGTATGTTTTCTCCTAAACTATGTTAGCTAGGGAATTCTTAACTGCTCCTTAGCTTTCGTAGTTTCGCCTATGGTCTATAGAAAATGATTCTTAATTTCCCTTTGTTTATGATCACCCTTTGTTCTTCATTCTGATCCTGGTCCAAGGATTCTTAAGTGCCCTTTCACCATATTTACAATCACTTCATCCACTAGACCTGAAGATTTGCCTTTTGCGTTGCTAGCCTACCCTGTGAACATTCACTTTAATGATCTGGTCGAATTATGCTATCCATTTGTTGACTCCATAGTCCAATGGATTGAAGACCTAGCTCTATCCACCTACTTCGAGAATTACACCACCCAACGTTAAACCCAAAATGAAAACCCCATGAACAATAAGAACTAGCCTAAAATATCATAAAAACAAAGCTAAATTATAAAGAGAGAGCCCTCTCTAGACATAGGTTCGCTAGAACCTGAGCCTAAAAGATTGGTTTGTGGTTACCTCAGATGATTCCTTATTTTGATAACTTCTAGGGAAAATTTCCGAGCGATGACAACATCGATGCTACAGATGGAGCAATAGTTTGACCTACATGATGTGCAACAGTCAAAAAAGGTATACATTGCATCTTTATATCTAGAGCCCAATCAATTTATATGGTATTGATGGCTTTTTTTCTCATAAATGACTTATCACATTGTCAATTTTTATGTAGGAAGTGATATGAAATTATTAGGATACAAAAAGAGACACCTTATTTATCCAATTGATAAATATCAAAGAAAATGGTTCATTGGCAGACCACATTGAGGATTTCCAAAAATTTAATATGAGGTTAACTGATATTCTAAAGGAGCATAGGATTCATGTCTTCATAGGGAATTTTAAGGATAACATCCAACATCCAACATGAGGAGAAGGAATTCAAGGTCGAAAGAAATGTTGAAAGAAAAATTATGGCAACAGGAAAGTGTACCACTCATCACTATAAACATGGATGTGTTTCTTCTCGTAGCCTTCCACAACCTACGAGGTTGACAACACAAAAATTTTAGGAGAAAATAACAAAAGGGCTTTATTACAAATGGGATAGAAAATACACTAAAGGTCATACGTGTGTTGAGAAGAAATTATTTTACATAGAATGTGAAGAGGAGGAAGAAAAGGAACAAGAAACATCAAAAGAAGAGGATATACATGAGGAAGCAACCCTAGAGAAAGAAAAAATGAATCTGACCATACCTTACAATTCATTGGCAGGAATTACCACTCCTTAAACTCTCAAGATAGAATGATATATGAAGAATAAAAGGGTAATATTGTTTATTGATTCAGGTACTAACCATAATTTTATTCATTGGAACATAACGAAGGAATTGAATTGCTTTCTATCTCTAGCAGGAGAGTGCAAGTGATGGTTGCAAATGGAAGAACTAGAAAATTATCTAGAGAGTACCATAATATAAAAAAAAAAACATAATGGGATATGTATTGAATATTATAATATTTTCCATTCTAATGTGTGGTGCTAATATTTTACTAGGAGTCTAATGGTTACAACCTTTGTGGACAATATATCTTAATTTTCATGAATGGTTCTTGAAATTTTGTTGGGAATAAAATGAAATTAAATTAAGGGCTATCATAGTGAAAACATGGAAGATAATCGATCTAATGTCATGAGAAATATTTTGAATAAATAATAATGGGGCATGATTGAAAGATTATGCTCACTATAGGTTCAAGCATAAAAATCATCTATTTTTCTAGATCACCAAAAAGTCTAGGACATCATTCCAGGGAATTTCAAACTCCTAAATACCTATCACCTATTCCTAATTATGAGCATGATATTCACTTGATTCCAGGAAGTGTTCCTCCAAACATTAGTCCTTAAAGATATCCCTCTGCCCGAAAGAGTGAAATTGAATGTATGGTTATAGAAATGTTAGAGACCAATATAATTCAACCTAGTCAAACTTCTTTCTCTGCTCCAGTAGTATTGGTGTGTAAGAAGGATGGATCATGGAATATACATGTAAATTATAGGAAGTTAAAAGAAACTCACTATTAATGATAAATTTCTCATTCCTGTCATTGATGAATTGTTGTATGAATTACATGGAGAGATTTACTTCACCAAGTTGGATCTTCATTCAAGATATCATCAGATTAGAAAGAATATTGAAGGTATCCTAGAAAGAACATTCAAAACTAATGAAGGTGATGATGATTTTTTTCTCATTACTTTTGACTTTACTAATGCACCTTCCACATCTCAAGGTTTGATGAATTCCATTTTTAAACCCTTCCTTAATAAATTTGTTTTAGTATTTTTTGATGATAAGATCGTGTTCGACATGTTGACAGGGTGCTCAAACTATTAGAGGAGAAAAAATAATACGCAAAAACCTCCAAATGTTTCTTTGGAGTACCAAAGGTGGAATATTTGGGTCATATTGTATCTCATGAGGATGTTGAGGTATATCCTAACAAAATTAAAGCCATTAAGGAATGGAAAATCTCCACAACCATGAAGCACCTTCGAGGATTTCTCAAGTTGACATGGAATTATCACAACTTTGTTAAGTATTATCGGAGAATAGTAGTGCCTCTAACAACATTACTCAAGAAAGATGCATTTTCTTGGACTCTAGAGGAAACTAAGGCCTTTAAAATCTTAAAGAGGCAATGTCCCAAGCACTATTCTTAGCTACACCAGACTTCAAAAAAACCTTTATTGTGGAATGTAATGCCTCAGGAAATGGAGTTGGTGTTGTTTTACTGTAAGAAGGAAGACATGTTTCTTTTGAAAGTTTTCAACTCAAGGGAAAATATTTACACAAACCTATTTATTAGAATGAAATGTTGACAATACTATATGCAGTAAAGCAATGATGACCTTACCTAATGGGAAGACACTTCAAGGTAAAAATATATCACGATAGTATTAAACACTTTTTGGAACAAAGATTATCTTTAGAGGAGAAGAAAAAATGGGTCACAAAGATATTGGGTTATGAATTTCAAATAATTTATAAAAAATGGAAGCAAAATGTTGTTGCATATGCACTCACAAGAAAGGATGAGGATGTGGAAGATTACTCTATTCCATTTCTATTATCCAACCTGATTGGCTAACTGAGGCAAGGGATAAGTTAAACAATGATGAAGAGGTGTGGGAACTCATTCAAAATTTCTAGCAAGATCCTAGTACATCTGATACATTTATCTAAAAATATTATTGATTATGGTATAAATATCACTTTATCACTCTAGGAATTCAAAACTTAAGCAAAATATTTTTTTGGAATTGCACACCTCACCTTTAGGAGGGCACCTAGGATTTTTTAAAATTTACCACAGGGTTAAGAAGGAATTCTTTTAGGATGGACTTAAATACGATATTCAGAAGTTTGTGGAAGAATGTTTAGTTTTCTAACAAAATAAAGTTGACACAATTAATACCTCAGCTCTGTTACAACCTTTAGCCATTCAAAGGTTGTGTTGGGAGGATGTCTCAATGGATTTTATCACATTTTTACCCAAGTCTAAAGGAGAGAGTGTCATCATGGTGGTAATTGATATACTTACCAAATATGCACACTTTTGTAAATTATCTCATCCATTTAAATCCAATATATTTGATACTGCATTTATGGAAATAATTAAAAGGCTACTTGGAAACACAATTATCATTGTGAGTGGCATGGATACCATTTTCACTATAAATTTTGAGATGAAATTATTTTCTTGTCTTGGTAGTCAATTTTATCATAGCACATGTTATCATCCTCAATATAACATGTGAACTGAGATGATTAAAAAATATTTGGAAGGAAATCCTCATTGGTTTGTATCTCATAAAATTATGTAATGGGTATGTTAGAGCCTAGATACCTCAGGCTGAAAAGGTAAGCTTCTAGGTCCACATCAAACCACACTCACCCTCGTAGCTAGCCCTACGAGGAAAGGAGAAGGATCTCTCTGAATCAATCTCAGCAAAGATAATCAATGGGGCTTGAGATGACTGAAATAACAACTTATTTTATACTAGGTATGAAGTACAAGGGTTTGATTTGAGTTTTTGGGGGTTTTGAGTCTGAAAAAGGGAAAGGCGAATTTGGGTCCAGGGATGAGACAGAGTTTTTGCAGAGTTCTGATTAGGGTGAGGAAGGAAATCATTTTAATGATTTTAGAGTGAATAAATGGATGGATTAACCTGGTGAGGAGCCAAGGAGGGCAAGAGAGTCTCAAGAGTCCTCCTCAAATAGATGAAAACATTGAAAATTAAACAAACGTTCAAAGAAGAGCACAACAGTCCAGTGAATTCTACTTTAATCACTCATTTGTTTAATTTCAGAAATAAATGGAAGGGAAAATGATACAAATAAGCATCAATGAACTTACATGTACATAGAGAAACAAACCATCAAAACACAGAGCCACATGGATCCCAACAAGTGCTGCAAAACCCTGGTCTTTCCTTTGCCAAAAATGCTGAGATAGAATGTACAATGAAGTGCCAAGTAATCCCAAGTGTCCAAACCTAAAAATGACTCAAAAGATACATGATATAGACCATCCTAACCCACTCCCATGCCTCTAGGGGTCGAGCTCATCATTCTAGGAGCTGTTTCAACCAATTCTAAACAAAGCACTAAAATCTAGGCAATCAAACAACTTGCCTCTATAAGGTAGGAAACTGATTCATTCATTAAATTTTCACTTTTTAATGAATGAATCCTCTAGAACAAGTAGAAATATGCCAATATTACATCATGATCCCTCAATTACATCAAGATAGGTCAATAATTACATCACAAAGCAAAACTAGTCAAACTGGCTGAATTTCTGAGCTGGAAGGTGAAAAATTGGGCACAAATCCTCTATGCGCAATGCCAAATCCTCTATGCATCGCACCACTTTGGAGCTGAATTGGAGGCACTTCCCGAAGTCAAAATTGAGCCCAAGATAGCTTGTTGGAAATCCATGCCTGTCTACTTCCCAACTCAAGTGGATGTTTTCCATTTCGTGTCTAGTTGCCCCTCCAAAACTTCGATCTACCAAGACTGCTTCCTGTGTGTCAAAATAGGGGTAGTGGGGTCATGTTTTCAGTGTTATTGACCTCTTGTGGACTCAAAAATTACCCAAAATTCTTGCCCATGCACCAGTAGTCATTATTTTTCATGCCAAATCCAAAAATATAAAGTTTTTTCCATTTGGAGCCCTCTAGCAAAAGCGAGTGCCACATGGCGCGATGCATAGGGAAGCAAAACTTGTTTTTCAGTGCAAAAATTTTCAAAAATACAAACATTGCTCCAAATTTCTTGAAATTTGGGTTGTACCTTCTCTATCAAGTGTCATTCTAAGCTAAAGAGGCTTTGGCTAATATCCGAAGGTGATTATGCTCATTTTGCCTCTTTTGCCTCTTTATTGCCTTCTTCAATTTTGCCTTTACGTTTCTTATTCGTGCCTTGGCGCTCATATTGCGCGCCCTGTAATGGAACACCATGTGTCTCAAAAATGCTTTGTCCCTATCAGCCTTTTAGAGCAGTATCTCTAGCAGATGTTGATTCTGTCGAGCCAAGACTCTCGAACATCATTAATCTCTTGCTCCAACGAAGTGAGCTCAATCCTCCACCTTTGGGTAGCTTGGTGATTCTCGCGGATGTTTTTGCAACTCCATGTTTGCCTGCTGACCTTTGAGCTATTTGTTCCTCTACTCAAAGTATTTCATAGTCCACTTAGCCCTCTCCAAGTCAAGGGACAAGGATATGATCTCTGTCTGCTGCTCCTAGATGATCTCTCTAAGATGTGCATTTTGCGAGCCCATGTCTGTAACATCATCCTAAACGAGAATGAAATCAATCTCTAATTCACCGAAAGTCCCCTTGTCCTATGTTGGCCTGTTGCCTCTGTCCTGTACCTATGATGTTGATGTCATAAGCGAGGGCCCTTCCACCCCAGGTGGAGATAACACTCGCTTTGCTGCTGCAAATAACTGCCTCGTGCCCTTCTGATATGTAATTAAGACCGGTATAGTAGCAGTGTGTGGATCATGGCCTTCTTATTGATGAGAAGGTCCACCAGTCTCATGCCTAACCTATAAAGGCCCCTGTGAAGCTTTGAAAAAGTCAGGAGAGATGAAATCATCCCAAGTGATGCCCTGTAATCCAAGCTGATGAACCACCCAAATCTTGATGAGAGCAAAATGGAAAATACTGTTGAACTGCTGGTCAGGGGTCTTGTGCTGCACAAGGGTGGTCATTGTGTCTAAGTTTTGGCATATGAAATATGAGATGTTCATCATCCGTACCCAGGTGAAATGCATGAGCAACCTGATTTGATAAGCATATAATTGGGAGAAGCAACGTTCACAACTGAAATACTTCATGATTAATTTCATTAATGGAGCATATTCATCTTTGAGATATCGGAGAGGGAACACTCCCTTTAGCTGCCTCAAGAAACCAGGTTTAATATATGGCTCATAATGTTGTCGGTCAATCTTCTGCCTCTTGTTCCATGATTCTCCAATGTTAGGTATGCCGGTTGTCAATGAGATAGAATTTGGTGTAAGTGTGAAAGTGACACCAGCCAAAGTAACTCGATCACCATGTAAATGTAATACAAATAAGAAAGCCAACACATGATGGACTTGAACAGTAGCAATGTTCTCGTAAAATTCATAAAATGACTGAAACTGAAAATAAGAGACGGCAAGAGGGCAGGCCTGCAATTCTGTAAGGGTGGTCGGTTCTTCTCTAATATGTCTGCCACCTTTATGAGGCCTCCGGGGTACATGTCCCTCCGTGGGTGAGTCACTCTGGGTCTCTACTTCATAATCGGATGAATGACTGGATGGCATAACTACTGCTATACAAACTACCTTGGAGAAAAAGATGTTGGTGATAAAATTGTGTTTGGACTGCTCTTTTGTGATGTCGTTGAATTCTACCATCAAAGGGAAAAAGATGCAACAAGGGACTATTAGGAAGGGAGAAAATAGTAAGGGATTAGGGAAATGTAGGAGGGTTTAGAGGGATTTGATGTATACGGTAGGGTTTGGGGTTTTTGGAAATGTGTGGAAGGGAATTGGGGATAGGGGTTTAGTAATTTTTTGGGGATAGGGAAGATTGAAATCAGGGAGAAATGGAATAAGGGAGAAGGGAATGATGGAAGGAAGGGAGAAACGGGAAGGAGGAGTGACTTTGGTAGAAAAACAATGGATGTGAAACCTACAACAATTTTCCTTTGAGGTACTTTAGAGGTAGGGTTTATGATTTTGTTTCAATCGTTATCATCCATAAACAACCTTATCATAAAATTGTTTGAAACATCAAGATAACGACCCTACCTATCAAATCCACGCAAGTTATGAGCAATTTTGAGAAATTTCAAGCAAATTTGGGCCTTGGACAGTATGTGCCGTGCCGCATACCGAATGCGCCGCCCCATCCCAGTACACCGCGCCCATGTTAATTTACATTGTGTGGTTTCTCCTAGTGTGTCGCGCCTGTCCAGTGCGCCGTGCCTCTCCAGTGTGCCGCTCCGCCTGCTCTATGCGCCATGCTGGTCAAGTTTCACCCAACTTCACCCAAATTATGCACTTACTCACCCAATTTGCTCTGAACGGCTTCTCTTTGATCTTGGCATGCAAATTACATTGATCCTCATGGAAAAATCTTTATAAAGACATGGATTTGATTTTTGATTCTTGAAAACCCATTTTGTAATGTTTGGCATTGGCACTTTTTCACAATTTAATACAACTCTATTTTTTGAATTTCCTTTTGATTTTTTAACTAAAATGATGAAATTCTTGGAAATGTTTTGCAGGGATAGCTGACATGGAATTTGGAAAGGGAGACCAGGGCTGCACCTAAATAATTGAAGAACTGATTTTTTTTTTAATTATTACAAAAAATAACATGTCGAATTTTCTTCAAAACTAAGTTTTGAGGAAAAGTCATAATCCATCCATATGATGATGAAAATATTTAAAATGAAAACTTATTAAGAACCTCCATCTGGCCTGCTAGCTTTATTGGACAACTTGAAGGCAGAACTTGTGAAACCCTAGACCTAGTGACTGAAATGACACCTGTTGATCAAAAGACAAAAAAAAGACTGTAAGTGACATTTGAAACTTGATTTCGATCAATAGACCTGAGCCAGCAGTGCAAGGCATGCGGGGTAATGAATGACCAGACCCTTTCGTTAGATTATTGCATGCCCCCAGTGGAATGCAATTGAGTGAAGCGAGCGAGATACCTAAAAATGAAATGCAATAAAGAGATTTTGATCTCTGACGGAGGGCTATAAAGATCGACTCTAACATTGGCTCCAATGGGGATGATAGCTCCTTGGAGGTGCCAAGAACGACAGATCTTTGGGAAAGCTAGATAGTTCCTTCGTCCATTGGGCTATGGAGTCCATTATTTTAACACAAGACTCTTGACTCATTTATTGACTCAAACTTGACTCAAACTAACTCAAACTGAATCAATTATGAAATCAAAATGACTGAAAAACTGACTCAACAAGCTGAGCCCAAAACTAAAAATCTTTCTTCAAAATTATAGCCTTCACTTCAGGCCCCAGACTGAAGAAAATATCCTAGCACACTCTTACGATGAAACTAAAATTAAAATGGTATGTACAATGACAATGTAGACAGCAGAAAAAAGTCAGAAATGATACCTCTTGAGCAGTTGACTATTGACTGGCCCTCCAGGACATTCTTCTGCATTCATCTCCTTCAGATGAAAATAATTCTAACCACGATATGCAACAATTTTGAAGGGAGCTTTCCAGAGATTTTCAAACTTACTGTGCTTACCCTTTTCCTCATTCCGTGCATCCCATTTCAGCACCACTTCCTCCAATTGGAATTTGTTTGCCTTCGCTTTTCTGTCATAGATTTTCTTGATCTTCTCCTGCAACTTGGATGTGTTTTGGAAGACCTCTTCTCTTGTCTGCTGCAAGTGGACCATTTGATTTAGTCTTTGCTACATAGGATCTTCCTCACTGTTGGCCTCTTGAAGAAGTTTGACTACCATTGCTCCTAGAGAGGTAGGAAACACTGTATGAACTCCATAAACAAGCTCAAAGGGAGACATACCAATGGATTTCTTTTGGCTGACCCGATCTGCCCAAAGTGCATTGACCAACATCTTATGCCAACTCTTCTTGTTAATTTCCAGCAGCTTCTTGATGATGTTGAGTAAATATTTATTAGAAGACTCCGCCAAACCATTGCCTAGTGGATGATAGGTAGTTGAGTGACCCAAAATGATTTTATACTTGTTACAAAACTCAATCATCCTCTTTGATTCAAATGTTGTTGCGTTATCAGTGATTAACTTACTCGGGCAACCAAAACGAGACAAGATGTTATTCTCAAGGAATGAAATAATTATTGCATTCGTAGCTTGTCTAGTGGGAATTTCTTCGATCCATTTCATGAAGTAATCCGTTGCCGTGAGAATCCATTGATGCTAACCAGAAGAAGCGGGATGAAAAGGGGCACTCACCTTAATGGGTTTAAGTGGAAAACGCTGTAATTTCTGCCTTCCTTCAAAATATAACATTTATAATAGCTCTTGATAACCTTATATGCATCAGCAAACAATGTCGGCCAATAGTATCCCACTCTTAGAATTTTATTTACCGTTGTTTTCCAAAAATGGTGACCACCACAATCTCCTTTGTGGAAATCTTCCATGACCTTCTTTGCTTCTTCTTCCACCAAACAATGCAACAGAACGCCATTGGGATCTTTCCAATAAAGTGAAGAATTTATAATACAAAACTTAGCAGCTTTTAATTTGAGAGTTCTACTTTTGTTTCTAGTCATACCGGGAGGTGGTGATAAATTTTGCAACACATATATGTTATTTGAATACCATGGGGAGAGAACAAACATTTCGGATACCTGAATTGACAAACCTTCGTCATTCTCATTGGACATAGCAGCGATCAGATTTATGTATAAGACATGTAAGTTGGATTCAGCCATTAACTTTACCAATCCCTTCCCTTTAGCAAGCTTGGTGGGCTTTATCTCCACATGGTACTCCAACAAAGTGGCAATCCACTTGCCTCTTCTTCCTTCCGGATCGGTCTACACTAAAACATCCTCGACAGCAGCGTTAGGAACATAAGCCAAAGTATGAGAATGCAAAACATATACCTGAAAATCTTTCAATGCTTTGACAAGTGCAAGGGCCTGCTTTTCAATGATGTTGTACTTCAAGGCTGCATCTCTTATAGTTCAGCTGAAAAAAGCAATTGGTCTTTCATACTCCTCTCTTTTCTGCATTAATACAGTTGCCATTGTATGCTCCGAAGCAAAAGAAAAAAATATAAAAACTTGAGTGTAGTCCAGGTTGATTAGAACCATAGCTGAAGAAAGAGCCAATTTGACTAAGTTGAAAGATTTTACAGCCTCTTTCGTCCACTTCACCTGGCTATCTTTCTTAAGCATGTTTGTAATCTCCCTTAGGTGTTCAGCAAGATTAGGAACAAAGCAGCATAAAAAAGTCATCCTACCATTAAAAGATTGGATCTCCTTCTTGTTCCGGGGAAGATCAATTTGCTGAATCACTTCTACACGTGTTGGATCAATAAGAATGCCATCTTTTGAGATAATGTGCCCAAGTAGTTTGCCCTCATCCATGGTAAACAAGCTTTTCTTTGGATTCAGCGACACACCATATTTTCTGTACTTTTCAAAGACAATTTTCAAATGATACATATGTTCTTCATCTTATTTAGAAAACACGGTCAGATCATCAAGGTACACAACCAAAAAGACATCCTTCTCATTTGCGAAATCCAAGTCTATTGCCCGCTGAAATGTGGCACCCGCGTTCTTCAAACCAAAAGGCATTTTGGCATAATGAAAGGTTCCCCACAGAGTGGTGAACATTGTTTTATCGTGGTCATCTTCATGGACCAAAATTTGTTTATATCTAGAATAACCATCGACTAGTGACATCTGAGATGCTCCAAGTACTCGCTGAAGTATATGATCCATTTTGGGCTTTGGATAATTGTCCTTTAATGAAACTTTATTGAGATTCCTAAAATCAATGCACAAATGAATCTCACCTATCTTCTTTCGTACGAGCACCAAATTAGAGATCCATTTGGAAAATCTGATGGGAACAATGATTCCTGATTCGTACAACCTGTTTATCTCCTTCTCAATTGATGGCAACATTTTTGGATTTAGCCTTCTCAACTTCTATCTGAAAGGTTTTTTATTAGGCTTAATGGGAATCGTGTGCTGAATTATATTGGTATCATATATCTTCAAGTCAGAATAATCCCAAGCAAACACATCAGCAAAAGATGACAACAAACTGATATATTTGGCTTTTACCTTGTGTGGCAATGATTTGGACCATTTTATCATTTTTGGATTTGCAGTTGTTCCGATATTGACCTCTTCAACACCCTTTTTTGTTGGCTGCAACGTTCGCTTGTGGGCTACGTCATCTTGATCAAAGAGTTCTTCTAAAGGTATCAAGCCTTTAGGACTTATGTTATCCTTTAGCTGGAACACTTCCATTTGATTGATCTGCACATCATCTTCACCATCATTATGTTGTAAATCAATTGAGGTATCTTTGATCTTGCCTTTCTTTTGCAGAAAAACATCAGTTTCCTCATCATCTTGGAAAACTTGCCAATATCTCTGATTGTCCTGGACAGTTGGATGATGCTTGACATGGATTTTGAATTTATTGCTGGAGTTCATTGGAATCTTCAAACTACTTGTTGCCTTGGCAAGTGCATCAACAATGCCATTTTTAATACGAGGCACACATGTCAAGGTATAATTTGAAAATAATTTCAAGATGTCTAGGACAACATTTCGGTAAGCTCGCATTCAAGGATGTTTTGCTTGATACTCACTTTTTTACTTGCTTAATCACCAATTCAGAGTCACCATATACTGCAATCTTCTTAACATTCAGCTTTCTTAGAATTTTTAAGCCAGCAATCAAAGCTTCGTACTCAACCTCATTGTTCGAACAATCAAAAGCTATCTTATAAGAACATACCTGAACATTACTAGGCACTTTGTTTGGAGTGGCAAAAGGACTGTGTACCCAAATACCAATTCCAGCACCATCATTTCCCACTGCACCATCGAAAGCCATGGTCCACAGACCCTCTTCATCTTCTTCTAAGTGTCGAAATTCTGTTGGCTTTGTTTTTCTTGCTCGTTGTCCATTATCTTCAGCTAATTGCTCAATGGTGTCTTGTTGTTCTTGTCCTTATTTCTTCAAAATTTCTCTGTAATTCTCTGTTATTTCTGGAATACCTTCTACTTCTACTAATTGACTATCTATATCATTGAAACTATTTGAATACAAAACAAAAGACTCTAGATCTGTATGTACATAATTGGTCGGATGATTGATGAGTTTCTCCTTACTTGTAATCATGTATTTCATTTTTTGTTCCCAGTACAATTTTATCATTTGGCCAAACATAGGAATCGTTGCATAGGAGAAATCTAGTTGTAATGTCCCTTTTAATTTCGCTCCCCAAGTCCTGGAAAGGAGCATACCAAACCTCTGAGGAATGTCCGCCACAACAATATCCATCAAAACATTCTTCGTTGGGATCTGATCCAGACTTGCAACCAAGTCTTGGATGAGCCCAATACATCTCACTCTGCTGGAATCAAATGAAAAGAGATCATGGTATTTCTTAGTGATTTCAAAACCCAACTTCTCCATGGTAGCTTTCAGCATAAGATTGTGGGAAGCTCCAGAATCGAACATAGCATTATCAAACACAAAATCATGCACCCGCAAACTGATATAAAAAGGTGGCACATCACTATCTGGAGACTCACCATTCAATGCTGGCCCAAAAATAAATTCCGGTTGATCATCTTCGACATTCACCATATTAGAGATTGGATCAAAGTTTAAAATTTTAGAAACTTGTCCTCTATAACTGTTGTTCCTCATTATTTCAGTCAAGGGAATGGATACCTTCAATTTAGAAATTTCATTTTCTAAACTAAAGGTTGAAGTCTTTTCTACCTCTTTGACTGGGACATCTTTCTTCTCTTTTTCCTTGGATGCAAGTGGCTAATTTGATTTTTCTGTTGATGGAGATTTGCTGATATTAGGATCAGCTGTCTCTTTCCCTTTCTTTTGTACACCAAGTGAATCATTCTTTGATGCTGAAGCTTCTTTCCTCTTCTGAATTGGGTTAACAAGCAAATCTCTATTTCTAAGTGAATATTGACGCTGATGGACGGACAAAGCATTCATATAACCTCTTTGGTACTCATCTGATTCTTCTTCCAAAACCGCGTCATTTGCTAGAATGAAATTTGCATGTTTGTGTACTGTTGAACTTTCCGTGTACTCCTTTTTTTCAGTAATATAAATTGGCATATCATCTGGAAATAAAAAGTGGTTTTCCTCTCCAATCACATTCTCCTCCTCCTCTGACTCTAGACCTAGTACCATATTCTGCTGTAGAGGTGGTTGTACTGGATGTTCTGCTCTCTGATCTTGGGCTCGCTGCTCTCTTTGTTTGATTCTATATTGTGGTTGCTGCTAGCCACAGAAGTTAGGATTTCTAGCTCGTGGCTCCGGCTTATCAAGTTTCACCCTTTCAATCATCTGCTCCACCTTCTGAAGTAATTGATCTATTGAAGATGATTCTTCTTTTATTGTGACCTTCTTTTCTGCTCTTGCTCTAGCCCTCTTGGCCAGCAAATTTGCCTCAACACTGACTGCGATCTTCTGCATATCTTCCATTGTGGCAGGCTCTCTCTCTCTTAGTTGATAAGCCATGTCAGCAGCAAAACCATCCAGAAATTTAATCATGGCTAGCCCCACAGGTGGCCTTAAATGATCAGGAACTGCTTTGTAGACTGAATTGAATCTAGTGTAGTAATCTTGAACGGACTCATCGACATTTCACTTGATATGCTCATATTCTTGAAGGATCTGAAGAGGATTTTTCTTGATTTCCTAATGTTCTAAGAATTGTCTTTGTAGATCATCCAATGTAGCAATGCTAGCAGCAGGCAAAGCTCTGAACCATTTCATAACTTCACCACTAAATGTTTGTGCAAAAAATCTCATTGTCACATTTTCGGCATTGATCTCATGAAGGTCACAAAAATCTGCCATTCGGTCCACATGTTACTGAGCGGTAGTGCTGTGAGGAGTGCCATCAAACAAAGGAATTTTTTTCTGATAATCTGCGGGCATATCATCTAAAACATGAGGCAGCACGAGAGGTGGAAAACGGGCAGCCATCACTCTTGGTGGATTTGCAATCGACCTTGGAGATGTTGGGGGAGTAGGTGCAGCTGATGTATCAGGTGTATGAGGAGGGGTGTGTGGAGGAGAGCAATTTTGGATGTAGAAGAAGAGCTTACTGTAGATCTTTGATATGAGATAATAGGTTGCACAGGGATAGTGTGAACGTACGGAGGTTCAGTGGGAATCCTTGAGCTAGATACAATTGTAGAAGGTCCAAGAGTCGCAGATGCAGTTTCTAATAAATCAACGAGGTTTGAAGCCACAATTGAATTTTGAATCTATGTCAAAACATAATCATCAATTGACTGATTAGCCCTTTTAGTTTCGAGATCTACACGAAAATGAGGATTGGGGATCGTAGACTCAACAACACTTTCATATTTGGTTTCAAACAATGATATTTTGAATTGCTCATCAAAATCAAGCTCTTCGGGGTGCTCAAAAAGTGCAGGACATGAATAAGATTTAAACACAGGAATCACTGAGCTCTCTTGACGAAGAAGTCTTGGAATCAAATTGGGATTTTTGTAGACAGGAGGAGGATCTGGATCGGGATCAGCTCTGGTATATCTCCTTGAAGCGAGTGTGGTATTTTCAAACGATCAAATGGACATAAACAAACTTCTCAGCCTATCAAATCCTAAGCTTATCATCCACAACTTAGAATCATCAAATGTACTGTGGTGTTTGCAAGTTAGCTTTCCCGTTAATGAGACTAGACTGGAGATTGACTGAAGTAGCATTTATCTACTTATGCTAATGCAAATCAAAAGCGTTTTGAAGGCTACCTGGCTAATCTGAAGACTCCGTCTGTAGTCTCAAAATGAAGAATACTAAAAAAAAATCAAATCAGTTGTTTTTCTAGTGGAGTCGCCACTATGTTAGAGCCTAGATTTACCTCAGGCTAAAAAGGTAAGCTTCTAGGTCTACATCAAACCACGCTCAGCCTCGTAGCTAGCCGTACGAGGCTAGGAGAGCGCTCTCTCCAAGTCAATCTCAACAAAGATAATCTACAGGGCTCGAGATGACTGAAATAACAACTTATTTTTGGCTAGGTATGAAGTACAAGGGTTTGATTTGAGATTTTGGGGGTTTTGAGTCGGAAAAAGGGAAAGGCAAATTTGGGTCCGGGGATGAGACACAGTTTTTGCAGAGTTCTGATTGGGGCAAGGAAGGAAATCGTTTGAATGCATTCAGAGTGAATAAATGGATGGATCAGATTAGTGAGGAGCCAAGGAGGGAAAGAGAGTCTCAAGAGTCCTCCTCAAATAGATGAAAACATTGAAAATTAAACAAATGCTCAAGGCAGAGCACAACAATCCAATGAATTCTAATTTTAATCACTCATTTGTTTAATTTCAGAAATAAAGGGAAGGGAAAATTATACACATAAATATCAATGAAGTTAAATATACATAGAGAAACACACCATCAAAACACAGAGCCACATGGATCCCAACAAGTGCTGCAAAACCCTGGTCTTTCCTTTGCCAAAAATGCAGAGATAGAATGTACAATGAAGTGCCAAGCAATCCCAAGTGTCCAACCCTGAAAATGACTCAGAAGATACATGATATATACCATCCTAACCCACTCTCATGCCTCTAGGGGTCAAGCTCATCATTCTAGGAGCTATGTCAACCAATTCTAAACAAAGCACTAAAATCTAGGCAATCAAACAACTTGCCTCTATAAGGTAGGAAACTGATTCATTCATTGAATTTTCACTTTTTAATGAATGAATCCTCTAGAACAAGTAAAAATATCCCAATATTACTTCATGATACTTCAATTACAACAAGATAGGTCAATAATTACATCACGAAGCAAAACTAGTCAAACTGACTGAATTTCTGAGCTGGAAGGCGAAAAATTGGGCAAAAATCCTCTGTGCACCGCGCCAATGCCTCTATGCTTCGTGCCACTTTGGAGCTGAATTTGAGGCACTTCCTAAAGTCCAAATTGCACCTAAGATAGCTTGTTAGGAAGCCCTAACTGTCTACTTTCTAACCTAAGTGGAATTTTTCAATTTGGTGTCCATTTTCCCCTCCAAAGCTTCAATCTCCCAAGACTGCTTCATGTGTGTCAAAATAGGGACAGTAGGGTCATTTTTTGAGTGTTTTTGACCTCTTGCGGACTCCAAACTTCCCCAAACTTCTTGGCCATGCACCAATAGTCATGATTTTTCATGCCAAATCCAAAAATATAAAGTTTTTTCCATTTGGATCCCTCTAGCAAAAGCGAGCACCATGTGGCGCGGCGCATAGGGAAGCAAAACCTGTTTTTCAGTGCAAAAATTTTCAAAAATACAAAAATTACTCAAAATTTCTTGAAATTTGGGCTGTACCTTCTCTATCAAGTGTCATGCTGGGCCGAAGAGGCTTTTGCCAATATCTAAAGGTGATTATGCTCCTTTTGCCTCTTTTTCTTCTTTATTGCCTTCTTCAATTTTGCCTTTAGGTTTCTTATTCATGCCTTGGCGCTCATATTGCGCGCCCTATAATGGAACGCCATATGTCTCAACAATGCTTTGTCCCTATCAGCCTTTTCTAGCAGTCTCTCCAGGTGGATGTTGATTCTCTCGAGCGAAGACTCCCGATCATCATTAATCTCTTGCTCCAATGAAGTGAGCTCAATCCTCCGCCTTTGGGCAGCTTGGCGATTCTCACAGATGTTTTGCAACTCCATGATTTCTTGCTGATCTTTGAGCTATTTGTTCCTCTGCTCCAAGTATTTCATAGTCCACTTAGCCCTCTCCAAGTCAAGGGACAAGGCTATGATCTCTGTCTGTTGCTCCTCGATGATCTCTCTAAGATGTGCATTTTGCGAGCCCATGTATGTAACATCATCCTGAATGAGAATGAAATTAGTCTCTCACCGAAAGGCCCCTCATCCTACATTGGCATTTTGCCTATGTCCTGTACCTATGATGCTAATGTTGGAAGCAAGTCCCCTTCCACCTCGGGTTGAGATAACACTCGCTTTGCTGCTGCAAATAACTGCCTCGTGCCCTTCTGATATGTAATGAAGACCGGTATAGTAGTAGTGTGTGGATCAAAGCCTTCATGCTGATGAGAAGGTCCACCAGTCTCATGCCCAACCTTTGAAGGTCCCTGTGAAGCTTTGAAAAAGTCACGAGATATGAAATGTGATGCCCTGTAATCCAAGCTGATGAACCACCCAAATCTTGATGAGAGTAAAATGACAAATATTGTTGAACTGATGGTCAGGGGTCTTGTGCTGCACAAGGGCAGTCATCCTCTCTATGTTTTGGCATATGAAATATGAGATGTTCATCATCCGTACCTAGGTGAAATGCATGAGAAACCTGATGTGATAAGCATATAATCGGGAGAAGCGACCTTCAAAACTGAAATAATTCATGATTAATCTCATTAATGGTGTATATTCATCTTTGAGATATCAGAAAGGGAACACTATATTTAGCTTGCTCAAGAAGTCGGGTTTAATATATGGCTCACAATGTTGTTGGTCAATCTTCTGCCTCTTGTTTCTTGGTTCTCCAATGTTAGGTATGCCGGTTGCCAATGAGATAGAATCTGGTGTAAGTGTGACAGTGACACTAGCCAAAGTAACTCGAACACCATGTAAATGTAATACAAATAAGCAAGCCAACTCATGATGGACTTGAGTAGTAGCAACCTTCTTGCAAAATTCATAACATGACTGAAACTAAAAACAAGAGACGGCAAGAGGGCAGGCCTACAATTCTGTAAGGGTGGTCGGTTCTTCTCTAACATGTCTGCCACCTTTATGAGGCCTCCGATGTGCCAGTGCCTCCGTGGGTGAGTCACTTTGGGTCTCTACTTCATAATCAGATGAATGACCGGATGACATAATTGCTGCTATACAAACTGCCTTGGAGAAATAGATGTTGGCGATAAAACTGTGTTTGGACTGCTCTTTTGTGATGTGGTTAAATTCTTCCACCAAAGGGAAAAAGATGCAACAAGGGACTATTAGGAAGGGAGAAAATAGAAAGGGATTAGGGACTTTGGGGTCTATAGGAATTAGGGAAATGTGGGAGGGTTTAGAGGGATTTTATGTATAAGGTAGGTTTTGGGGTTTTTGGAAATGTGTGGAAGGGAATTGGGGATAGGGGTTTAGTAATTTTTTGGGGATAGGGAAGATTGAAATTAGGGAGAAATGGAATAAGGGAGAAGGGAATGATGGAAATAAAGGAGAAACAGGAAGGAGGAGTGGCTTTGGGAGCAAAACAATGAATGTGAAAACTACAACAATTTTCCTTAGGGGTACTTTAGAGGTAGGGTTCAAGATTTTGTTTCAATCGTTATCATCCATAAACCACCATAACTTATCGTAAAATTGGATGAAACATCAAGATAATGACCCTACCTGGCAAATCCATGCAAGTTATGAGAAATTTTGAGAAATTTCAAGCAAATTCGGGCCTTGGACTGTATGCGACGCGCCACATACCCAATGCGCCGCACCATCCCAATGCGCCATGCCCATGTTAGTTTACACCGCGTGGTTTCTCCCAGTGCGCCGCGACTCTCCAGTGCACCGTGCCACCTACTATATGCGCCGTGTCGGTCAAGTTTCACCCAACTTCACCCAAATTGCACACTTACTCACCTAATTTTCTCTGAACGGCTTCTCTTTGATCTTGGCATGAAAATGACATTGATCCTCATGGAAAAAACTTTATAAAGACACGGATTTGATTTTTGATTCTTGAAAACCCATTTTTGTAATGTTTGGCATTGGCACTTTTTCACAATTTAATATAACTCTTTTTTTGAATTTCCTTTTGATTTTTTAACTGAAATGATGAAATTCTTGGCAACTTTTTGCAGGGATAGCTGACATGGAATTTGGCAAGGGAGACCAGGGTTGTGCCTGAAGAATTCAAGAACTGAATTTTTTTTTAAAATTATTACAAAAAATGAAATGTCGAATCTTTCTTCAAAACAGAGTTTTGAAGAAAAGTCATAATCCATCCATTGACGATGAAAATATTTAAAATGAAAACTTATTAAGAACCTCGCTCTAGCCTGCTGGCTTTATTGGATAGCTTGAAGACAC
The DNA here is from genome assembly GCA_000404065.3 of Pinus taeda. Lineage (NCBI taxonomy): Eukaryota > Viridiplantae > Streptophyta > Pinopsida > Pinales > Pinaceae > Pinus > Pinus taeda. The sequence continues at coordinate 105,841 of APFE031570438.1, forward strand.
AACTTGTGAAACGCTAGACCTAGTGACTGAAATGACACCTGCTGATCAAAAGACTAAAACAATACTGTAAGTGACTTTTAAAACTTGATTTCGATGAACAGACCTGAGCCAACAGTGCAAGGCATGAGGGGTAATGAATGACCAGACCCTTCTGTTAGATGATGGCATGCCCCTAGCTGAATTTACCTGAGTGAAGCGAGTGAGACACCTACAAATGAAATGTAATAAAGATATTTTGATCTCTTATGGAGTGCTGTAAAGACTGACTCTAACAGGGTCAAGTGGTTACCTATGGCTAAATGGTGGTATAACACTTCCTTCCATACTATAACAAAAATTACCCCATTTATGGAACTTTATGGATATCATCCAATATCCATCACATCATATTTAAGAGAAAAATATAAGGTTGAAGTAGTGGAAGATCACATCGAGCATAAAAAAAGGTTCTCCAACTCTTAAAGGATAAGCTCACCTTGATGCAAAATCAAATGAAATAACAAAGATATCAACATCATACTGAAATAGGTTATGATGTAGGTGACTGGGTATTTTTAAGGCTATAACCATAAAAGCAAATGTCCCTCAAGCAAGCTAATAAGGATAATAAATTATCACCCAAGTATTATGATCCTTACAAAGTGTTGAAAAATATTGGTACTATGGCATACAAATTGGGCTTGCCTACATCTTTCCGAGTACACCTAGTTTTACATGCTTCATGCTTAAAGATGGTTATTAGTCATAAGCTCCAAGTTTAAAGAATATTTCTAGAACATGATGAAGGAGAAAAAATCATATTGGAGCCTAAAGAAGTCACATAAACAAGAACCTCATAGCTATGGAATCAATTCATTCCAGAGTATCTCATTAAGTGGATGAACTTACTCATTGGATATTCCACATGGGAGGATGAGCATTTTATATAGAAGCATCCAAAACTACTCAAGCATTGAGGACAACACATTTTTGAAGCAGAGGGCAATTTTATGTTTGTATAGTATTAGTGTACCTCCATTATTGTTATTATTATTTTAGGCCTCTATTGTTATTTTTGTCCCCATGTAGCTCCCATAGTGTTATTGTTCTGCCCTATAGAAGCCCATTATTATTATTGATGTGCCCATACTTTATTATTATTATGTATGAACTGATTCTATTGTGAGCCCTTAGATTCATATATATACTAAGGAGGTATTTTCATTTGTATCATGAAAGAATTGTTCATTTATGTGACGTATATGAGGTTGCCCCCTTGAAGAGTCTATTAATCAAGTGATTGATCTATATTTTATTTTCTTTGTAAGTTGGTTGCATAGCTATGATTAACTGTGAACACCCTTGATTTGTAGATTGTGTTCCATGCTATCTAAATCTGCTATAATTATTCTCCTCTCAACCGAGATTTGCCATGATAATGATTGAAACACAACTTTCCATAGAGGTAGAACTGTTGAATCTATGATTTAAGGTCACCGAGGTGTTTCCGTTATTATCCCATTGGATAAACTAATGCAATGATATTTCTATAGGTTTCATTGAATTTAGTGTATTTATGAAAGGTTGGTTTAATTGCAAATAAATATTTGATCTCATAGCATATAAATAATTCATCAGATAATTTCTCAAGAAGACTTTGACCACCAAAATCCCATTTTATTCTATCAAACTTTGAATTATAGTGTGTAGACCTATTAATTAATCTTCGATATTCTTCCATAGACATCAATTTTCACTGTGAACTTTTAATGAAGGTAAACCTCTTTGTTGTAGAGTAGAGAACTTCTTAAACCTGTTAATCTGAATGTCCATGTATTTACATTTTCTTTATTTTTCACCATTAGGTTCTTCTTAGTTAGAACATTTTTTGTTTGTATAATTGAATGAATCCTATAAACAATATCCATTTATTCTAATTCCTATTTTTTTTTTGAATTAAAAAACCTTACAATCATACTAGCATGATTGGGTTTTCTTCCAAGACCATTGTTGATTTCATCTATTTCTGTCTCTCGTCATTCCAAAAATTCCTCTTGTTCAACCATAATTCCAATTGATGTCGAAACATCAAACATTGAAGACATCATATCCACCCATATTCTTTCGTCAAATTGAGCTAGGAAACGAACATTGTTAGCTTGACCAAAATATCATTCTATCTCTTTCTATAACATGGAATTATTTTGAAGTTGAACAACTAAAGAATTATTTGACCCTTCACAACATCCAAGGGTGAGAGTAATATATTTTTTGTAGAAGAACTTTATTTACAAATTGATTCTATGTGATTGATTTCAAACTTTAATTATTCTTTTTAATTTCTATAAATTGAGAAAAAATCTTGTGATTGGAAGAAGAAGAAGAAGTTTAAGATGAGTATCCTGTTGTTGTTTCTAATTTTTGTATATTATATATAAAATCACGTGGAGAAACAACTATAGAAGATGAAGATGCATGAGGTAACATAGTTTCTAACACAAATTCTTAAGTTTCCTTTAATTTTTTCCTTTTGCATACTATGAATAACATTACTTATGAATTTGAAGTGGAATGTTAGACATCTTCAATAAATCTCTTGGTTTCTTTTTCTTTCCGTCGAAGAGAAAATTAAAATTATTTTTTAGAGGATGATTTACTTTTTTCCCTCTTAGTATGCTCTTCCCATATTCCTCTATTTGCATATATTTCAATATATGGTCTTACTGAATGAAGATATGGGGTAAAACCCTTTTTAACTCTAATAGATGAAATTTTACCAATTGGATCATAAGGTGAACTCTATCCCATGTAAACTTAATTCGCTGCAATAAGAATTCAACTTCTTTATCAATAACCCTAGCGTTCACAACTAAAGGTCCTACCTCTACTTTGAGCTTGAAAAGTGCCTCTTTAATTCTTGCTAGAAACTGAATTTTATCTACGTTCAAACTATAACTAATGAATTCAAGGGTAAAATTTATGATTGGGAGAAAGACTAGTAAATGATATGGAGGAAGTTCGAATCCATACATCCTTATCTCAATAAATATTTTACAAAAATATCAATCTCCTGATTTTGTTTGTTAACTTAGCTGTAAAGGGTGCTTGAAATTAGGTAAAATACTCGGGGCTTCGCTATTGGTCAAGAGAACACAACATACTAATTGGAATCTATCCACAAAGTTTTGAAAAGAAAACCACATAGAATGTTTCCTAACTAGAGATGTATAATGGCAGAGTGACCATAAATTCCCCTGTATATCATGCTTTTGGAGTTGTAAATGAGATAACTTGCTTGACTAATGATGAAAAAATAAATACACCAAAAGTGATTAATGGTTAAAGGATCGCTCAATTCTAATGTTTAAAAATTGTTCATGAATAGTGTCTAAGAGAAACTAACAAAAAATGAAGTACATAGAAGGCTTATTTCCTCAATATAGAGTGGACTAAAAATATAATACCACTTCATATACAACCTCATAATTCTCATATCCTAATAAACAACACAACGTGGATATGATTTTCATAGAAATATTTGTGTCATGAATGGGAATGTTGGCCTTTTCTAGTGAAAAGGTTCCAATGATGAGAGTTCTTCACTAAAGCGTTAATTTCATATAAGGTTCCAAGAAAAATTCACTAGAAAATGGAAGAAGTGCTTCAAGAAAAACAACCTATAGAGCTTATAAAATTAGGTAAAGTCGATATAAAGCAAGGGATTTTCATTTTTGGAAATAATGGCTATGTTAATAAGTAAATATTTGTTTAAACACCACACAACAAACTCAGGAAAGTGATGGATTTGTGGAAGAACAAATTGGGGAAGGAAGGATTCCCAAAGGAAAAATCCATTACTATGGTCTTGAAACCTTTGGAATGCCAAATTTTTTAATCAAATTCACATTATGTTTGCACAATCTTCACATCTTAGTCGATCTAAGGAATCTCATCAATGTTTACTAAAGGAAAGGGAGGTGCGTCTTTATATTAGGGTTTTCCCATCTCATTATTTCTCCTAATAGTTGCAATAGATATGAATAGGAATAAGACATTGTTTAATAAAATTAACTCATTATTGGAAATTTGTTGAATCTGTGGTTTGATTATTGTCACTTCATTACTATGGTTTGTGCTCTGTAGACCACAAGGAAAACACCATCTAGGAATGGTTATAAAAACTAAGAGGTTTTTAGTCTTATTAAATTGGAAAAATTTGTAAAACAATCCTCTGCTACAACATTTATTTATGGTAGTAGAGGTTTTATAAGATTTTAACAAATCATTTCTTAGTGGTGGGCTTACTTGAAACATCACACAAGTGTGCTACTAATATAAAAGAATAAATGTTGTAAATTTAAATAAGAATAAATGTTGTAAATTTAAATAAAAGCACTAGGAGTGAAGAAAAACATTTGGAGCACTGGTGCATTAAATTTATAAAACAACTAGTGCTTTAATCATAAAAAAGCGTTAGTCGTACAATATTTGATGCTACAGATTGGGGCGTTCAATGCAGGAAACACTAGTTCCTGAAAAGTATATTTCTCCAATCCTTAAGTATTCCAAAAATTCCCCAAGTTGTAATTTTCAAGAAGTGCACTAGGGCAGGCAAAAAATATTGTAGCCCCAGCACTTTTATCTTCTCTAACACACCATGTAGTTATGCGTAACAATGAACTAGTGCTCATGAGTTGGATACACAACATGGGCACCTCAAATTTATATCACCCAGTGCGTATGTGTTTCTAAAACCCTCGGTCTTTTAATTTTCAAAAAGGACGTCATGGCAGGAAAAACATATTATAGTACTAATTCATTTATGTGATCTAATGCACTAGTGAATTGATGGCAAGGATGCACCAATGCATTAAATGTGAATCACACCATTGAGTGAAATGTATATCTCCGAGAATCTTTATTTTAAAAATCCATGAGGATACCATATAGTAATATATATCGTTATTAAAAAACTCACATTCAAAGCAGTGCACATTAATATGCGATGACCTCATATCCATTTTCTCTTTTTTAGAAACATCAACCCGTCACGCTACAATTATTGTAAACTTTAAAATCTGCTAGTCATCGAAAAATTGACATATGTCTTATAATAATATTCATATGAATTAAATTTTGATTCATTTACTTTTATATGATGTTTGTATTAATTTGTTATATCATCAAATTTGGAATCTCTTCAATATAATATTTAATTATCCACATATTTAATTAGTAGTGTAACATTAGTGGTGTAACATTTCAGAGTGATGTTGGAAAACACAATGGAATAAATTAAAATTTATTTTATTATATATGAATAATATGTTCATTGTCATACAAAATGGGATAGTTATTGGTAACCCCTTGTATTTAAAATGGGACACTATGTCCATTAAGTTATACAAAATGTTTTATGTTCACAAACAATTATTTCAAAAAATATAACTTGCATTGATATAGAAATAGATTATTAGTTTTCGATGGAATTATTTTCAGTGCCTGAGCAACTTCCATGTCTTGGGTTATTTGGATGAATATATTGTTGATTGCATCAATTATTTTCATCTTCTTCAAGTTCCATCTACAAACATAAAAATAATGTGTATGAGTGTCATTACATTGGTAAGAATAATGAAAATTGAAATAAATAATATACATCAATGTAAATTGAAAATCAATGTACCATAGGAAGAAGAGAATCCTGAATTATACACATATTTTCAAAATCAAATCTCATGGATTGTTTCAACAAATATTTTGTTGGCATAGTTCCATACTTTGTTTCTTGCAAGTTTTAAACCCCATAATAAATCATAGATTTAATATAAAGTATTTTTTGGTTCTATTAATTATAAACTTAGAGAATTGAAACAACACAGATACTTACAAATTCCACAATTAATTTTTGCACCGAGAGGCACTCTACAACCCAATATAGGATAGATGTATAGGCATTATATGTAAATATTTTTTAAATTCATTTTTTTTATTGAGTTTTTTTTTTTTATTAATAAAATTCTGAAGAAGTTTTTAGATAAAATAAAATCATGAAATACATATCACAATAAAATAACATATAAATAGTAGTTATAAATTAACTTCCATTTTACCATGTAAATTACAATAATGATTTTGTACCTATATTTAATTTTAATTAATAAGAACATAAAAATTAAAAAATTACGATATAGTAAGATTCTTAATGATCAATATTCATCCCATTTTACCATGGATATTATTAACTGGTAAATAGTTTTTTTTTACAATAGCTTATCAATACCATATACCCAATACCATATACCCAAAAACCGTAACTCATTTAAAAACCAATTTTTTTTAAATATTTTATTTTAATTTAAATCGAAATTATATTCATCTAGCAAAAGAGATATACATAAGAAGAAACAAAAAATAGGTGGTCTCACCCCGACTAGGTTTGTTGACCATTATTTGTAGCATGTGACAAAAATACAAAAAATAGACTAAGGACATAGTCCATAAACTAGATGGCCACATACATCAAAAGAACAACACCATATAGAAAACACCTGAGGGCATGTAATTCATCTCACTCGATGGACACTCGGTTATTCGAGGTTGTTCTTGGAGGAGTCAGAGGGTGAATGTTTCACTAAACATGCCCTTCAAAGAACGACATCCATGTCTCCGGCTTTTCCACCCTTTTTGAAAGATGGTTTTGGCCAAGAGAGACCATCATCATCTACTCTCTAACCCAGCACTAAAACTAGTGCATCCTATCTAAGGTGGCCACACACTCAACATGGTCCTCCTTTTAGATCCTTTCAACCGACTACACCCGATCTAACAAAGTTTGAATTATCTCTCGACAATTCTCTATACAATAGTGTTGAATTACCCACGGTCTAGAATTTGAACATCTGCCACACCTATGGATGACCTTACCACCATGACACACACAACTGCACATTGAGGTTGTTGAGATCACCCTCCATGATAATTCGCCTCCTCGTTATTGCTACGACCATCGAGTGCTCCAACACCCCTGTGTTGAGAGCGACCGACAGACTTGCGACCTCAATGCGTTGCATCTGCCACCATTCCTAGCTCCATATATTGAATTGGCATGTCATTGTCCTCATGCCTCACTAAGCTTGGCTTTTAAAGGAGGGAGGAATGCCCATGCCAAGTGGAAGGCCGCATGTTGAACAGACCAACAATACTACTACATGTACCTAGCTCAAGAGTGTTGAAGACACAAACAATCTTTAGGGCTCGTCCGATTGTAAATCGCCAATACCGTCTCACCTAGAGCCTAGACATCTCATCACTTGACTATTTCCATTCCATAAATTTTACACTGCAAGTTTATAGTGCTTCAAAGCACCGAGCGCTTGGGAAAATAGAGATAGAATGGATGGGTTAATATCATCCCTGGCCGAAGCTCCGCAAGGGCCCTCTCATAGACCACACCAGGATACCTCCACAGTTAAATATTATGGGAGGAAATTCTACTATCCCCACCACACACATGAAAACACCCACTAAGACACAAGGCATGCTAATTCCAGTCCAAACACCTTAGATAGAGTATCCCACACATAGCCACCACCACCCTCAACAACACCACCAACTATAACATGTTCAACAGCCTCCAGTAGACGAGCAACTAACACCTTCTAAATTCCAACGTAACTAGAAATAGTAACTTAATCAAACCACCTTACGCTGCACAACACCTTAGGCTGCACTGTGCATGTGCATAAAAGCATGGGGTGTTGTGTTTGGAGAAGAACGATGATAAATTTACACTACAAAGAGTCGGAGGGGAAGCTCGACAGTTGCCACCCTGCTGTAAAATTCCACCGTCATTGCTTTTATTTTCTCGCATAATACTAGCAAGGAGCACAACACTGAACTAAAATGCCAACACAAAAGCCATAGAAATGAGTCATCCCACTCCTTAGATATTTTCCGTCCACACTCATCGAGACATTAAGATTTTTCACACAAGAACCTTTAAACCCCCTAGTATGTCACTTAAGACAAGAGGGCCTAGAGGCTGGTCCTCCACCTGCACACCAGTTGTTTGTAGCCATGTGACTCAGTTTGCCATGTGCTCCAAGATTCTCACCCTCATGAGGGAATATTTTATTTTAATTTAATTCTATAATTTTTTTTTATTAAAACTTAATACTTACATTAAATATACAATATAACAAGATTCTTAATTATGAATATTCACCTCCATTTTATTGTGGACATTATTAACTTATAAATAGGATTTGTTACAAAACCATGGGCCAATACCATGGCTTATCAATACCACCTACAAAATATTTTCCAAACAAATCACATATCAATTTTAATGCCGACGCATTCCAAACCACAGCTTATTCGAGCAATCCATATCTATAGTGATGGTGAACCATAGTAACTACTTCCAAACACATTGACATTAAAATTGATATTTTATTTTTTGGGAAGCTATTTTATATAAATAATAAATCATAGAAGCCTCACGATAACTCATTCCAAAATAAAAATATTTTATAAATATTTATTTTATATAAACTTGATAAATAAATCCAAAAACGAAAAGCTATGTGGGAGAATTCTACTGGTGTAAAATATTTGTAAGAGTATACATGTGGTGTCAAATTAAAAACTGAAAAAGGTTAAAAGTAATTATTAGGTTGTTGGTAGCATAGTAGCAGAGAATATAATCTCCAACAAAACATTTGACTTAGTCAAAAAAGAATAAAAAAAAAAAATAAAAAAGAAAATAAAAGAAAATAAATAATAAATATTATATATAATGCTTATGTTGGCAAATTAAAAAAACTAAAAAATAAACTATAATAAAATATAAAACTAATAATTATATTTATAATTTTAGTTAATAATCAAACCAGCTTAGATCCATCTTAACCCTAGATCTACCAAGTATTGAGAGGGGACCAAATCTCTTGATATACAAACCTTTTTTAGAGTAAAACGATATTTGATCCCTCTCAACAAATTGTGGATCTGGAGTTCATATTGATCTAGGCTTGTTGATATCCCAACATATACTCACAACCCATATTTAACCCAATGTCAATCAATTGTTTTGACAGATCTTCCTTGTATGTTAGCACCTATTTGAAGACATTCAAGATGCTTTCTTTAAAACAAATTAAAATATACAAAATTGAAACCTTAAGTTGTTATAAGGAAATATTAACAATTACTCATAAAATTTGATAGCCACCATTTTCTTCCTTGTTGCCCTGTTTTATCTTTCTCACTTGTTTTCTTTTTAGCAAGAAAATACTTGAAAAATAATATTTAATTCTTAAATATTTGTGTATATGTAGATATAGAAAAAATCAATGATTACATAAATTTGAAGCATGTTCTTGTTGAGACAACTTCCTTGTGACAAAATTATGTCCTTTTCTTTGACCATATCCTTGTACACTTTTTTGGACATTCCTACTAACATGTTTCAAATATCATCTCGTTGATGCTTTGGGATTTTCATAATATTCCTAGAAATCTAATATACTATTATTATATTGATGCATTAAAATAAAATATAAAAAAATTGATATGAATAAATGAATTCTTTGTAGTAATATATAGATAAAATTATAGAAATGCATTTTAATTAGGAATACTACTTTATGAATGATTCTTTTTGTTCTTGTATGTTTTTTCTATTGCAAGTGTGACTAGTCTCATTGACAATTTCTCTAGAAATGATTCCTATAGTTTAAACATAAGTTCATTCTTTGAATCATTGCATTGATTTCTATATTCTATGTGGAAAGTATGTTTATACATTCATTCCAATATATCCCTCATAGTTTTGTAAAAAAAATCCCTCTTTCACTAACCTCTAGCGCCACTCTAGACGAGCTAAGGACCAACTCCCTATCATTTACATGTTCTATAATTTTATTTTCTTAGATCGACAATAGTTTCCTTCATTGTTGGTCCCTGTAGAAAATTAAACATATGTGAATTAATGTATTATTCAAAACATGTTATCTACCATTCCTAGGTATATTCTTAAGGAAATTTTTGGAAAAAAGAGCAACTCATATTGAATAGTATATTTTCATTCACTCAATTCATCCTTTTGCAATTTTTCCATCAAGATTCTACGCAGTTTTTCACTCAGATCAGAAAGAATCTTATAAAGCCTCTTGATTTTGTGGCTCTTCATGATACACACCAACCAATACATATTTACTAAACTTACATATAGTTCAAACATATTATTTTTCTAAAGAATTTACAAACAACTTTTCTTTTATGCTTTTTTGGATGTGTTAGCATTGTGCCGATTAATATTTTTTCTACTTGACCACTTCTCAAATATTTTTTTATTAATATACAACCTGTCCCATTCAATATATAAATTGTTACATATATTTTATAAATAAATCATAGAATTTTCAACCACAAAGAGGTTTGGAAACCAGTGCACTTATGTGAATAAACACACGACTGCGTTTAATTTACTCAATGCACGAGTTAGTGTAATTGTTGAGAAATCATAGTGAAACTTATTTTCCTTAAATAGCTCTAAATTACGGTGGTACGATATGTAACGATAAAAGTGTTGCCATCATAGTAAAAAACAAAAACATAAAAAATTAAATACAAATTTTTTTGACTTAATGTTTTAATTGGTAGAGGGGCACCAGTTTGTTACATTGCACATGTCATGCTGATAAACATAAGTCATTTTAAGAAAAATGGACAGGGCAGTTTGCATCTGATTCAATAAGATTTACTCTTGTTTTACATGTCAATTGTCTCAAAAATAACAACACAAACTCATGAAGTGGTAGAGGGAGTTAAACACTAAGGTGAAATTTTGTAGTCACATAAGTGAGAACAGGTAGGGTTTGAAGGTAAGTATTGATTTTTTTTTTTTTTACAAATTTTAGATCCAAATAAGAGTACAGATTGTAAAAAAAATATTAGTAATATAAATAGTAAAATTTTCACTATGAAATATTTTTTCTTTTTTTCTAAATTATTAATTAAATCTATTTGAAATTACAAAAGATTTAATTAGGAAAATAAATTGTAAAATTAAAATTTTTAACAATGTAGGGTTTTGAGTGAATCACCATACCTTTTAAATTCTAGTCTTCTAAATAGTTATGTTGTTGCAAAGTATTTTGTTCTCCGATATTTCTACAAGTATGTCTCCCTTGCAAATATCTCCCATGAAATTTTGGGAAAAACAATGAAATAGTGAATAACTTTTTATTATTTATAGGACTTTATGAAATAATTTTTAAAAAAATAAATTACCACCTATTTTTGTATTTGATAAAAACAATATAATGCCCTTTTTTTTTCATTTTTTGAAACATTATTGTGTTTCATAGTAAAACACCCCAGCGTGTTCATAGTAACACACACCGATTAAGATAAATTATTGTTACACAATATTATGTCATGCCTCTTGCACTTCCCTCTGTCATATTCCATAGTGCCTCAAACTTGGCAATTTTCTAGTGTACCCATACTGATATGGAGTCGAGATCCTCCGTGAAGACTTAATGAAAACATGTCTTGAGCCTTCTGTGAAGAAGTAAGCTCAAAACCCTAATTCTAGGGTTAGTGCATCTATGTCAATGGCAACTTGTGCTGATGGCGAGTAGCACTATACTAGCCTGATGCTACTCATGCACTTCCTACTTGGATACTCATGGTGATCCCTAAAAGGAAACTTTTCCCAAAGAGGAAAAGAAGCTCCATGATTTAAAGGCTTCCAAAAGGATGAGATGAAGGTTGATCGTTGTGGATATGGTCGAATTCTCCCAATATTTCCTTTTCATCTTATCCGTATGAGCTACCTCCTTGAGATGAGGGCCTTCCCCTATCTTTGGAGAGATCCTAACTCCCTCTCTCTACCTATATATTCATCCTCTCCCATTCCCAAATGGTTGGTCTCTGACTATTTTCACCCTTACACTGAGATAGTGCCTACATGCTACTCATTTGGCTTGGAGAAGGAGTTCTTGGAGAGCTTGAGCTCGGACTTGGACATTCAATCAAGGAGGGCTTATTGACATAAAGGTTTGGTTTTATGCTTCCTCTTTTATTCATTAATATATAAAATTGCTCGTTCAATTTCCATAAATGCTTGTGTTAATGGATCATTTATCTTAATTCTCCTTGATCTCTTAAGTGGATTACTTTTGATTATGCTTGTTGCACTCATACGATTTGTTGTGTATTGGATCTCTTGTGTAGGTATTCAAACACTGTGAGTAGTAGAGTTGTGCGAGAGGAGAGAGTGAGCAAGATATTCAACAAAGGAGTGCTTTATAGCCTCAAAATGAGGTAGGTGCCCTTCTTCTTCTCTCATTTTGATTGTAATTTAGGAAAGTGTCTTCTAGACTATCATGTGGGTTGTTAATCCCACAAATTGGGATAGAGGGATAATATATGTTTGAAGAGAGGGTTTACCTAGAAAAGAAGTGTTGACTCCACTAGGGAAGCTATAACCTTTCCATCCATTCCTTCGATTATATTCTCTAATGAGTTTGACCAATCATCAATTTCATGGCTTGTGTCCATCACTATAGATATATGTAGTCACTAGTCTTTTCTTGAGAGTGTTGGGCTTGCTCTGATTTTGAAGATTTATTTTTTCCTTATTTTTCTCGCCCAACATGGTTTATTCTCTTATAGAAGTGCTTCTAGCACTGATTTTCAATTTACATTCACGTTGCTCTGCCTTTCATTGCCCTTTTTCCTTTAACAGGTGCACTAATCTTAAAGGATAGAAGAAAAATTAGAGTTTCTTCTTGTTTTTAGTGGTTTTCAATCTCTGTGAGTGATTTTCGAATGTAACTACAATGTGTTTGTCTTGATTGTTATCCTTGTGAAATTGCCATTTTCAATTGGATTTTTTGATGTGTGTTTGCAGCTTGATTGTCTTCTAGGGTTTCTATGTCACCCTTCACACATTGCTTGGTTTGTCTTTGTGATATTGATTACTTCCATTTCGGAGTTTTGTTGCAGTCAGGACACCACTTTCAAGTTACTTTTACTTCATGTTTGTGAATCTATTTTCATTGGTATTGAGTCATATTAATGTTTTGAAAATGTCTTTTTCTCCATTGTCAAACATAGATTACATGTGTTTTCTTCTATAGAACTCAAAGTGAATGCTTGTTTTGATTTCATTGCTTCGAAAAGAAAAGTGAAAGGACTTATTCATTGACATATTTTTTACACTGTCTGCATTCGCAATCCAAAGAGAAAGAAATTTTCATTTGAGTTGTTTTAGATTGCATTTTCCCCTTTTCTCATTCGCATTAGTCTGCATTTTTTAATCAAAGTGAAAGGAAAAGAAAAAAATATTATTGCATCTTAGTGAAATAAAAGTGATTTTAGTTTCTCATAAGATTGAATTTTGGCATTGCATTTGTTAGTGAAAGTGAAAAAATAGATTTCATTTTTACATTTTGCATTGGAAAATTAAAAGTTATGTTTTGATGCATTTTTCTTGATTGATGCATTTTTTTGGTTGTCCCTCTTCCCTCATTAGTTTAGCCTTCATTGAATGAAAAAATTTCATTTTTATCATTTAGTTGCATTATAGGAATTCAAGTGACATCGTGAAGCCATAAAGCTCAAACCTAATTCAAGATAAACTTAAATTTAACTCAATAAACCTAAGGAGAATTTGTAACCTAATGAAAATATCTAGAGGTCTAGGCTAGAGACATGTTCCAATGTATTTAAACATAGTATTTGTCATTAACTACCTCAATTGTATCCCAGAGGTGAAATACCATCCCAATATGGAAGTATATCGAAGGTTCTCCAGTACTTTTAGGTATATAGAAGGTACTTAAATATGGAGAGTATATATGGATGATCTCATCGAACGATTATGCATTAGAAAATTCTAACATAGACTTGTGCTCCCTATACCATCGAATATATATTGGGATACCCCACTAGGTTTCTATATTTTAGCTATATGTAATCAAGTCAGCTGCCTTGTAAACATGATACACGAAACACACCATTCAGGGAGATTTTTCATTGTACATCAAGTCCTTGGTTTCAGCTAAGGTGTATATAATGGTTCATGAATACTTGGTAAACCCACTTGCCTAGGATTACCCATTTTGATTTATTTGTTGTTTCATGTCATAAAATTAACTTCATATGATAACGTGTCGAACTCCTATAGTTTCTTATTGGACTCACATTTAGTTTTTCCTTGTAAGTTTTAATTTTAATTCACCCTCAATGAATCATCTATTTTCCTTCTACTCTTGAGAGAAATTCATTGTGTCTGAACCATTGCATTCACAAAAAAGTTCCTCTTCATCATCTAATATTGAAGGGTCTTCACAACAAGTTCATCCTAAACTTTCACAGTCACTTGAAGCTCAACTATTTGAACTTGGAATTGTCCTCCACCTCGAGACTCATCACTATCTCAAGAGTTTGATCTAGAAACCCCTTAGACTCCATAGAGGATTGTTTTGTACACTCTTCATCATATATTTCACTCATTTGTGATATATCCTCAACATCCTTATAGTCCATTCGATCAACCTGGTGTTCCTCTAGAGATATCGCCTCATCCTACTTGGATTGATCCTCACCAATTGTTTCCAAATATGGCTTAAGAAGGTGAGATTCCAACCTCTCCTCGAGGTCCTTCAAAAGTCTCCACCACCCACACTCGTAGTGTTGATAATGAATCCGAATATGACTTTCCTCCATAAGGCTTTCCTTATGTAGGAATAGTTCCATCTGAACTGCCTCCTGAAAATAGTGAGCCTATGATTCCACATTGTTATACAACCTTGGCTCAACTTGTTTCAGGAACTCCCAATGCTTTTCATAATACCAAAATCCAATTTGGTCTTGAAACGCTATGCCTATTGTGATTTGTTTATTCCTAACGTGACCTCTCAGATCCCTGTACAAACTGCCATTATTTTAGTTCCAATTCAACCAATGATTCCATCACAATCGTTACCTTCGTTTCAACCTCCCATTCTAGTGCAACCGACAGTTTTAGTTTATACATCTCTATGTTCAATGATTCCCCCATCAAGTGGATAGAATGTGCCAACACCTCATTCCCAGCATGGGGAGAAAATTCCAAATATCCCTCTTGTTTCAAGTGGAACCCATGTCAATGGATCACAACCTCACATGGTTGGAGTGATTCAACCTCTTAGTGGAATTCTTAATCCCAATAATTCATCAAGGCCAGGTAATATCCATTATCAACAGCCTTATATGGCCCAAATACCTTTCCAATAGTCTTATGCTCCATATGGTTCACAAGCACTACAAAATACACCTTATATTCCCCAAGTATATCCTCATGTACAACCTTGTGAGAACATATTGTCAAATCCCAATTGGAACTTATCAGTACCAATAGGGAATCCCTCAAGGAACTATTCAACAACCCTTACTACAACAAGGGCAACCTTTATAGCAGCAAGGGAAACCTTTGCAGAAATAACCTTTACAGAAGCAAGGACAATCTTTCTAGCAGTTTCAATAGCCTTTGCAACAACAAACACAATTTGTCCAACAACCAAACCAACCCTCGTATCCGCAGGGTAAACTAGTGCAACAACAAGGTCAACCCTTGCAGTAGAAAGCTCAACCTTTATTTCCACATGGTCAAACCTTGTAAACACAAGGGCAACCACTCCAACAGTAGGGCCAATAGCTTTATTACTAGTGTCAAAGGTTGCAACAATCATACAATCCATATGCCATGCACAATGTTTATCCACCTTATGGTTATCAATGGCCTACGGCAGATCAATATCAACCCTACCCTGGGCATAATCCCCCTTATGGTTAATGTATCCCTCATTGGGTGGGGGCAATAAAGCCCATTATGGTCAAAATCCTCCACTATGGGGGCAGAACCCTTACCAACAACGTTGGAACCCATAGACTAAACCTTACCAAATGCCTTATATGTCTTTTAACCTTAAATTCTTGTTTTTAGCGATGTTGGAACTACCCGATGTCTCAAGGCTTACTAATGATCCAATTCTTCATTCACCTTATTTGCCTCTAGTTCCCACTAAAATTCCACATGATTGCCCCAAAATTGAAGGAAAATCTAAAGAGGACTGTGAGGCCCATGTGATGACATATCACTCATGGTGTTCTTCCAATTCCTACATTGATGATTCTATTCATCTCTGCCTCTTTAATTGAATCTTGATAGGTGCTGTGCAAAGTGGTAAATTGAATTGCCTCGAGGTACCTATGAAAACTTCAAGTATTTGGCCATGGCCTTCCTCATCAACTTCCAGATGCCAGTTCATTATGAGAGTGGTACCCACTCGTTTACCTCTCCGAAATAGGATACTGCAACCCATATATTCAATCACGTCCATGAATGGAAATGTCCATGTCACCTCATCAAGTTTGGAATTCCTAATGAGTTATTCACTGAATGGTTCACCAAGTCATACATAAAGAACTACAAATATAGCAATGGGAGGTTGTGTTACCAAGGATCAAGCGATTTTCCATGCCTAGTATTTGGATTGGGTTTATTACCAATTTGGCACACTGTATGAAATTTTGCCTACTGTTGCAAGGCCATCTTTGGATCGAACATCTTCAAAGTCTCTAGATGTGCCACCTGTTGATGGTATAATTGGATTAGTATCTAAAACTTCCACTAAAGCTTCCTTGAAACAAAAATATATTTCGAATACTGGTTGTAATCCTCCTTCAAAAACCCCATTGAATCTTGGTATAACATCTGAGGTTAGTGCCATCAAGTCTACTGCGAAAGACAAAGCCTCGAAAGGTAAGAAAAAGGGTAAAGGTAAGGAAAAATTTGATACCCTGAAATAGGATCCTCCTAAGAACTCTGTTGATGATGCCTCCAAAAGAAGGATGAAATATGCTTGCCTCATTTGTGAGGAAGATCATTACACCAAGGCTTGTCCCCAACATGTGGAATTTTGTCTTTTATTGAAAGGGACCCTGGCTGTACTGAAAGAGCCATTTCCATCTTAGCAGTCTTAGTTGATAGACCAACCACAATCCTCTACATCTTCTCGGTCTCAGGTTTAAATGATAGGTTCACTATCTATCATTGTTTCCACCCGATCGAAATATTATCAGACTCCTCAAAAGAAGATGGTGGAAAAGGAAGAAACTTATACACCTTCTACTTCCTCTCCACCCAGTTCTGGTCCTCTCCACATTGAGAGACCTAATGATGAATCCATCATCTGACAACCTCCCAAAGGTGTGCTTTGGAAATCATCCTATAATCTGAATTCTAGAGCTAGTCAACATTATAGTATTGTCGAATATTTACCTCAAGCTCCTTCATAGATGTCTGCCTTGGAAGCTTTCCAAACCTATCCAACGCAACAAAAATAATGATTGTCTAGTATAGGACACAACAATCCTGTGAATTTGAACTCGATTACTTTCGATCTAGAAAACCATGTTCCTCGTGTTACCCATCAAATTTCATTTTTGATTCAAGTCATTACAAAAGGAAAGAAGATTCAGGAGACTGCCATTGATGAATATTCATCCACCTCCATGATGTTTGTTTCATGTTGGAAATCCATTGGATCTCCATCTCTCGGCTAGTCCCCAAACACCTTTGAAGCATTTGGTGGCAGAGGTTCTTGTTGTTATGGTATTCTAACAAGTTTTCCTATCACCTTGGAAGGGAAGACTTTTAAGCTAGAAGTAGAAGTTGTAGATGCAAATATGAATTACAACCTTCTACTTGGACGAAGTTGGACCCATGCCATCTTTTGTGTGGTTTCCTCTTTCTTCTGGGTGTTTCGTGTTCCTCATGGAGGAAGAATTGTCACTGACGATCAATGTCCTTTTTCTCTTCTGCTGCTTCAGATGGCAATGTCCCATTGTGGGAAATATCGATATTCCTTATGAGAGTGGGGGGATAGGTATTTTTAAAGATTTTGCTTTAATGTGAACATTTTCACTCCCAACTTTTCATGTCGCCTCAATCAACATGATTTATATCTCCAATGATCCGTCGATAATCCCTACTCTCGATCAGGTTGATTCGTATGGTGATGCTATGTTTCTAAGTCCTTTCTAACAAGCCTACCAAAACGTTCTCTTGGCTTCAGTGGCTGCTTCATAAAGTCAAACTATTCTCAATATGCACCTTTATACATATTTGCCATCTCCTTATCTTGGTTCTTGGGATTCTACAGATCCCTTGAACGAGATATTCCCCACTGAGGAGAGTATGTTGAGTTTATGTCTCTTGATGAAACTCCTTGGAATGATGCTGATCATCGTTCCTCGTTTCTTCCAAGTCTTAGTGAAATTCCTCTGTGTCTTGAAGATTTTGTTTCTCACAACCCGACGCATCCACTTCAAACACCTATTTTGGTTCACGAAGTTTTCTTCGAAGGTAATATGGGAAATATTACTGCAACCATGCCCGTCAACATTTCCATTATGCCTGGAATTCTTAGGAACATTCACATCAGGGTTTCCTATTCTCCTGACAAGATCAAGGTTTACACTCACCTTTTTAAATAATTTTGTGATGTCTTCACCTGGACATATGAGGAAATTCCCCGTATTCATCCAACTATAGTAATGCACAAAATACCCATCTATAATAATGCAAAGCCCGTTCATCAATGGCTACATCCCATGCATCCTAGAAAGGCTACCGCTATTAAGTGGGAAGTTGAAAAACTTCGAAAGGATGGTTTTATTTATCCTATCCCATTAATAGATTAGGTTTATAATATCATACGTATTAGTAAGAAGTATGGAACAATCCGAGTTTGTATTGACTACCATGATAACAATTATGCATGCCTGAAAGATAATTATGCTACTCCCTTTCTTAATCAGACAATTGATGAGTGTGATGGGAGTGAGATATTTTATTTTATGGATGGTTTGTGTGGTTATAACTAGATTAAAATATTACCCACTGATCAACACAAGACTTCTTTCATCTGTCCATGGCGAAAATTTTCCAATAAGAAGCTACCTTTTAGTCTGAAAAGTGCTGGTGCTCCTTCTAGAGACCAATGTCATATGATTTCATGATATTAAAAAAAATGTTCAGCCTTATTTAGACAACTTACCCACTGATTCTTCTATGCATCGTGATCATTCCGATCGCCTTCGAGCAAATTTTCTACATTGCTGACACTATAATATTCATCTCAATCTGCATAGAATCTGGTCAGTTCTTGGGTTTTTTTTTTGTGTCTAAAGAAGGCATCCAAATAGATCAGTTGAAAGTTGAGGCTATTGTAAATTTACACCCTCCTTCATCACTGCAACAATTGTATAGTTTACAAGGAAATACCAATTTTCTTCGTCACTTTCTCCCTTATTACGCTGAGCTCGACAAGGGATTTACTCGCTTTCTTAAGAAAGGGATCCCATTCATTCGGAATGAAATTTCCAAAAACTATTTTGATGCTCTAAAGCAAACACTTAGTAGTGCTGCTCTATTGCATCCCCCTCACCACCATCACAATTATTACCTGCACTTGACCATGAATGATAGTACCATTTCTATGGCACTCGTCTAGGATGATGGCGATGGAAATGGACATGCATATTATTATTTGAGTCGAAATTTTATTAACACAGAAACTCGATATGCTCATGCTGAGAAACTTGTCTTAGTAATAGTCCATGTTTTTCAACGATTTCGCCATTATATTTTCCTATGAAAGACCACGATGATTTTTGAGTGCAACCCCGTGACTTATATTCTAACTCATTAGTTACTTGGGAAAAAATACTCTAAATGGATTGTTATCCGGCAAGAGTTTGATTTGGAGTTCACTGTCACCAAATCAAAGAAGTCACTCATTTTTGTAGAATTGATTTGTGCTGAGGACATTCTTAATGAAACTTTGTTTCTCATCAGCACTCTCAACTCGCCGTATGGAGATATCATTTTTTATCTTCAAAACCAAACTTTATAATTTGAGTTGTCTTGATCTGACCAACACAGCATCGAACATCAGTCTCAACCTTATCAGATTGTTGGTGATATGTTGTACTGAGTCATTGTTCATTTTATTCTTTGCAAATGTCTAACACTTAAAGAGGCTAAACAAGTCTTGAATAACTACCGCTTCAGTGCATGTGGTGGTCACTATGCCACTACTCATAATATCCTTCACGCTAGTTATTTCTATCATTCTGTCTTCGAAGATTATATTACAATAGTTGAAAACTTCCATGAATATAAGATTTGTAATGGAAAATAGCATGCCTCGCCATCACCCTTACACCCAGTTGTTACCATTAGCCCATTTTCTAAATGGGGAATAGATTTCATGACATGTGACCCTCACCGGGCCAGGGGGCATGACTATAACATCACCGCCATCGATTATTTTACTCAATGGGCTGAGGCGATGCCCACATATAATGTTGACAATATCAATGTTCCACATTTCCTCTCTAACCATGTCATAGCCTCTTTTGGCATCCCTCAAGCCATTTTCACTGATCATGTATCACATTTTTGTCACTACAGGGTGGTACAGCTTACTTCTTAGTTGGGTCTTCGCAATGACAACTCAACTCTTTACCACCCATAGGCCATTGGCTAAGTTGAATTGATTAATAAAGTATTGGTTACTATGCTTTAATGTACCGTTGGGAAGCATAAAAAAGATTGGCATCTTATGTTGTTATCGACCCTTTTGGCTTATCAAACATGAGCTAAGACATGCACTGGTTTCACCCCATTTTGGTTTGTATATGGTTTTGAGGCAACACTCTCGATTGAGTGTGAAATTCCTTCGTTAAAACTAGATAGTGAGCTACTCCCCGATAACTCACCTAAAGAGGAGTGGTTACTTTATCTCGAGACACTTGATGACACCCATTGTATTACAGTGATGGTGATCAAGGAACAAAAAAATGAGTTAAAACTCATTATGATCAAACTGTATCTCCATGCATTTTTGCTAAAGGTGACTCAGTCTTGCTATATGACCAAGCCAACGATAATTTGGGAGATGGGAAGTTCGAACCTATGTGTCATGGGCCATACATCGTTAAACATGTCTTCCAAAAAGGCACCTATGAGCTCATTGACTACGGAGGTAATGCATTATCACGACCCCACAATGGCCTTTATCTAAAAAAGTATTATGCGTGAGTTCCTTGTAATTACTTTTGTACATTAGTGTGTGAATTCATTGGTGTAAATTTTTTATTTCTAGGTGTCATTATTTGCTTTGTAGGCATGTTTCCTCTACTTACCTTGTGTTTCACTTGGTTCACAGATGTCATCAAACCATTATGTTGTTTTTGCTAATAGTGCTTGTCATAGCACACAAAACTTATCCTCCACAACTTAGGGACTCTTTTCCCTTTATGGCGAGTTCATCAGTCTACAATGTATTTGCCTTAGTCAAACAACTATTAATATTGCCGAGTGCAGTGTAGTTAACGAGCTGTTATGAGAAGCAGTTGCTCTCGGGATTAGCAATTTGGTTTCTAAGTTACATTCACAGCTCATTGTTCTACAATTAAATAGTCATTGCTTAGTAAGAAATCCAAAAATTTTGCATATGTATCTACGTGTTCAATTACTAGAAAAAAATTTGATTGTATCACATATCAACACATTCCACAAAATTTGAATATATTAACCAATGCATTAGCAAATTATGCTTTAGATGGACATTTGCATCACTTATGAAAAAACCGATCACATCATCATGATACATGAACACATAATTAGACAATAGAAGCATGCATCTATATATATATATATTCTATCAAAGTTTGTTCATCAAAATCTCAAAAAACAATGTAAACTTTGAAATGGGAACTGATACAATTACCCGTTTCGTTGAGGTAGCAAAAAGGTGATCGAATTTTGAAAAGTGGTGATGCAGAATACACATTTTTTTTAGCATATTTTTTTCAACTTTAAATTTTTTTATGCACATTAGTTTTTAGAATGTTAGTGATTTGCATGTTGATTTTAAAAAGTGTTGATTCTGCATCAGACCCGTTTTTTAAAGGACATATTTTTGACTTTTAATTTGCTAATGTATTAAATGTGAAAAATTATTTTCTAAATTTAACAATTTTTTAAGTGGTGTTCTTGTTCATTTTTTCTTGTTTTTTTTTGTAGTGATGTTTTCTTCTTTTGCATGGTTAATGAAGAAGGTTGATATTTTAAAGTTTCGATATTTACATCATTATATATCGTTAATTAAGTTTTCAATGCACATCAAATAATTGTCTCTAAAAACAATAATTTTAACAATTGACATAAAAATAACTATTTTGAACATAAATATAACTAAAAAATTACACATTTTAATATTTTTTTGTTAGAAATGACATTTCAAAATCACAATTTTTAAAGCAAAAAATTACAAAAGAAAGGGTGAAATAATAGATTTTTTTTTTATGAATTTCATGTCAATAATAATAATAATCACTTTTTCTTTTTCAAAAAATATTGATTGACATAAAAATTAAAGTGAAAATCACATAATACAAATATTGAAGACATAACAACATTAATTGAATGTTTCTTCTTCACATAAAATGTCAAAGCCGAAACATTTCATGTATAACTAATTAATAGCTACAAAAACTGAGTTTGATTTCCAAGCATAACTTCAGTTTAATCAACAATATCACGTAATCCAAACTCTTCATCCTCTAGAGTTTCATCATTGTCTTCTTCCACAATATTTTTCTACCTTATTTTACTCATTTTCCTCTTCTAACGGATCGTTGATGTCTTTGAATCTTCCAATGTATTCCTTTCCAATCATTCCATGTAATAGTGGTTGATGTTCCTTTTACTTTTTTTCCACACGTGATTCACTAAAGTCCCCTTTCTTCAACACAATTTCTTGCATTGCATCTTGAAGAAATTGAAGAGCATTAATTCTATGTTGAATAAGTTTTTATTGTACTGGATCTTTTTCAATGGAAATGCAATTTCGTCCTTTCTTTAGGTAACATGCTAGTCTTGTACCTAATTATGAAGTACAAAAGAAATAGTGAAGTAAATTAGTATAATGAAATATAAATTAAGAAAGAATATATTGCAATTCAATTTTATATAATAAAACTTCACTGAGCCAGAAAATAAATGAAAAACCCAATCTCCTTCATTTGAACATAGGTCTATAAGATAGTGAATAAATGACTGTGGTTTTTGATAAATGTTAACTATCTGTTATCTTGATTCTTTGTCTTTATATGTTATTTTTTCACAACAGCATCATAAACCAGTACTTAGCTATGGCTCCTTCCATCTACCCGATTAGAAAGCATAGCTATAGAGCTATCATACTTTTCTCAACTATCAATATGGAAGAACTCACAATCATTTATAAATTGTTTATCTTCATGGTTAAGAAGATTTGACTTTTTCCTATAACATGAAATAGTAAAAGTTCAATTAACTTGTACATAAATGAATTTTTTAACATTAGTC
Source organism: Pinus taeda (assembly GCA_000404065.3). Taxonomy (NCBI): domain Eukaryota; kingdom Viridiplantae; phylum Streptophyta; class Pinopsida; order Pinales; family Pinaceae; genus Pinus; species Pinus taeda. The sequence continues at coordinate 129,302 of APFE031570438.1, forward strand.
AAACATACATTTTCAATGTCCTACCTGTAAGCTGCATCCTTGAGTTTGTTTTTCCCTTGAAGTGTGACAATAACATTTCCAATTGTGCGTGTGAATGAAATGTCACAAATATACATAATGGTGATGATGTGTCTTCTACAAATCACATAACCACTTTACTAAGAGCTTGATAAGTATAAGAGTCACTATCATAGTCAATGTTTGGGATATTGAAACCATGCGGAATATCTATAATAACTAGCGAATAATCCCTTTTTGGTATGATTTTAGCAATGTATTCACAGTTGCCTTGTATTACTTGATATTGAATAGTTTCAAGCCCATTCCAAGTGAAATGAGTAAGAGTTGGATCAAGTTCAACATTCTTAAGGCGTTGCTTCTTCATTCTTTTGATTTTAACTTTCTCAATAAAGGTTTTGAAACTATCTAGTGCTCCATTTTCATCCTTCCTCATCTTTAAAAAAATACAGAAATATATGTATAAGTTATAAAATAAAAACAGTATAAAGATGAATAAAATGAATGTGTAAATCAACATACCTTTTTAAATGCAAGATAAAAATATTTTAGTGTTGATGTAGAACTTGAAATTGCATAGCTACATACAACATCATCCCAATTGTCCTCATTCAAAAATTTAATTATTTGTTCTTGTATTTTCATGTAAACTTTTTGACTTAATAGATAAAGTAAAAAAGTTAATATACTGATATGTATAAAAAGTATTACCAAGAACAATATGTTATATTTAAAAGAAAATTATAATCTATAAATAAGTAAAAATAAATCAACAAACTTAAGTTTGAAATTCCTTAGACATTTCCTCCAATGATAATTCCCCTCACCTCACACGAGATAATATTGCTTTGACAAGCTTTTCATCCTTCACTCCTTGCAATCCTCTCCAAGGTGTGATAGTCATATCTTTTGGAAGCTGCTTCATTTCAGGACCTGATTTACTGTTGCTACATATCAATGGGTTATACCTTTTGATCTTATAGTTTTTAATTCCAATGTTCTCCCACATGATAAAAATCTCATTAATCAATTCCCATATCTCTCTAGTTCTAAATGCCAACTAGAAAATGTTATCAATACCTCTGAATATATCAGTATTTAGTCTCCCACCATTTGAATTAATTTTCTCCTCAATTTGATATCCTTTTTCCATAAAAATTCCTTTCATAATTCTATAGTAACATTTATCTTATCCCCACCAATTTTTTCTCAAAATTCATTATGAATAAATCTAACCCTTTGGATGAAAGTGATAGACATCCTATATTCATTATCTGAATTATGATCTCATGCTAATAACTTTTCTTTTTGTTATGAAACCATCTCAGAAAAAATAGAAAAGAGAGATCAATGCCTTACAAATCAGACTCCTCGAGGGGGCAACCTCCTTTACATTACAAAAATGAAAATTTTTTGGATGATACAAATGACAAAACCTCCTTTCTATATATAGGTTATCCTTGAAGAGTTGGAGAACTTGTTGGTGCTCGATGTGATCTTCCACTACATGAACATTAGAATTTTCTCTTAAATATGATGTGATGTACGGTGGGTGATATCCATAAAGTGCCATAAATGGGGTTCTTTTTGTTGTAGTATAGAAGGAAGTGTTATACCACCATTTAGCCAAAGGCAACCATTTGACCCTGCAGTGATTATTTTATGGGCGGTGCTACCACCCCATTACGAACTTGGGTCAAATGCAGTGATACCTTTGAATATAGAAGATAATTAGGCTACACACCCAACCACAACTCCATAAGAATATTTTTTTGAGTAGGGAATTTTGACATAGGTATAAGTGATCTTTGTACCATAATGAATCATTTTTCTAGATAAATGTATCAGGTGTAATGGTATCTTGTTGTATCTTCTGAATGAGTGTCCACACTTCATCGTCATTCTTCCATTCATCCCTTACTTTGTTTATCCAATTTGGTTGGATAATAGAAATGGCACAAAACAATGCTTCCATATCTTCATCCTTTCTTGAGAGTGCATCCACCACAACATTTTTCTTGCTTTTTTGTATATGATTTCAAAGTCGTAACCTAACATCTTTGTGACCCATTTTTCTACTCTTCTGAAGATAATGTTTGTTGTAAAAAGTATTTAACACTATCATCATCCATTTTTACCTTGAAGTATCTTCCCATTAGGTAGGGTCCCCAAATCTTAAGTGCTTGTACTATTGCCAACATTTCCTTATCATAAATAGCTTTGTGTAAATACTTTCCTTTGATTGGACAACTTTTGAAGGCAATGGGTCTTTCTTCTTGCATTAAAACAACACCAATTCAATTTCCTCAGGCATGACATTCCATAATAAAGGTTTTTGTGAAGTTCGGCGTAGCTAAGTCCGGTGCTTGGCACATTGCCTCTTGAAGATGTTCAAAGGCCTTCGTTATTTCTAGAGTCCATAAAAATGCATCTTTCTTCAATAATGTTGTTAGAGGTGCTGCTATTCTCCCATAATTCTTAACAAACTTGAGATAATACCCTATCAACCCGAGAAATCCATGCATATCCTTTAAAAATGTGGGGATTTTCCATTCCTTAATGGATTTAATTTTTCTAGGGTCTAGTTTAACACCTTCATGAGATACAGCATGACCCAGATATTCCATCTCTTGTACTCGAAAGAAACATTTGGAGATTTTTGGATATAATTGTTTCTCCTCCAATAGTTTGAGCACCATGTCACCATGTTGAACATGATCCTTCCAAGAATTTCTATAGATTAGTATATCATCAAAAAATACTAACACAAATATCATAAGGAAGCACTTGAAAATGGAATTTATCAAACCTTGAAATGTAGAAGGTGCATTAGTAAGGTGAAAAGACATGAACAAGAATTCATAATGACCCTCATGTGTTCTAAATGTTGTTTTTGGAATTCCTGTTGTCTTCATTCTGATTTGATGATATCCTGAATGAAGATCCCACTTGGTGAAGTGAATTGATACATGTAATTCATCCAATAGTTCATCAATGACAGGAATGGGAAATTTATCTTTGATAGTGAGCTTATTGAGCTCCCTATAATCCAAACACATGCGTTATGATCCATCCTTCTTGTGTACCAATACTACTGAAGTAGAGAAGGAACTTTGACTAGGTTGAATTACAAGAGCCTCTTGCATTTTTGCAACCATACATTCAATTTCACTCTTTTGGGCATAGGGATATCTACAAGGCCTGATGTTTGGAAGAAAACTTCCTAAAATCAAATGAATAGAATGATCATGATCATGAATAGGTGGGTGACCTTTGGGAGTCTCAAATACCTTGGAATGATTTTCCAAGACTTTTAGGAGATCTAGAAAAATAAATGATTTCGATGTGGGAACCTCTAGTGAACATAATTGTGCAATTACACCACGTTGTTATTTCTTTAGAAGCTTTCTCATTCTATTAGAGCTGATTATCTTTCCTAGTTTCCCTGTGATACCTCTTAATTCATCTTACTTTCCTTCCAAAGAAAATTTCATGAAAAATTCTTGAAAATTAAAAGGTACTGTACCCAAGGGTTGTAGCCATTAGACTAATAATACAACATCAATACCACCCATTGGAATGGAAAGCATTGGGATATTAAATAGATATTATCCCATGGATAGCTTGATATTATGGAACTTTCAAGAGCAATTTATGGTTCCTCCACTTGAAACCATCACTTGACACTCTGGTGCTCGATATAGGAAGCAATTCAATTCCTAGGTTATCTTACAATGTATAAAATTATGGGTACTGCCCGAATCAATCAACATTATTACCTTTTTGTTCTGCATATGCCCTTCTATCTTGATAGTTTGAGGAGTGGTAATTCTAGCCAATGCATTACAAGATATGGTCAGATTCATTTCTTCTTTCTCTAGGGTTTTTTCCGGGTGTATATCCTCTTCTTTTGATGTTTCTTGTTCCTTTTCTTCCTCGTCTTTACAATCAATGTAAAATAATTTCTTCTCAACACACTTATGACCTTTAATTTATTTCCTATCACAATTGTAACAAAGCCCTTTTTCTCTTCTTTTTTTCCAATTGTTGGGGTATCAACCTTGTAGGTTGTGGAAGACTAGGGGAAACAACAGTTCCATCCTTATAGTTGTGAGTGGCAGGCTTCCTTATTTCCATAATTTTTCTTTCTATTTTTCTTGCCAACCTGAATGCCTTCTCCAGTGAGTAAGGTTCCCAAAGGCAAACCTCATGTTGGATGTTATCCTTTAAAGTCCATACGAACACATCAATCCTATGCTCTGTTGGAATATTTTTTACCCTTATATTAAATTTTTGGAAGTCGTCAATGTGCTTCATCATTGAACCCTTTCGTTTGAGGTTTATCAATTGGCTAAAAAAATTGTTGTTTTTTGCATCGTCATAATGTGTTATCATTTTTTCCGTAAAAATTTCCCAAGTGACAATTTGCTTATGAGGTCAAAGCCATTGATACCATACAAAATTATTTGGTTCCAAATATAAAGCTGCAATGTGTACGTTTTGTGTGTTTTGCATATTATGGAGATAAAAATATTGCTCCATCTATAGTATCTGTGTTATGGGATCCTTGCCATCAAACTTCCTCATATTGATCTTTGGAATATGGTGGGACTTCAATCCAACGTTAAAGTCTATGAGATCATGATTAACATTTATTTCGTTCCCATCATGAGTTTCCTTTACTACCCTTTCACCACTAGTAAGCATTTCTTGTAGCAATATAGTCAAATGTACCTACAAATCTTCCATGTCGCCTTTTATTTTTTCTTCTATACCATCCATCTTAGTATCCATGCCATCCATATTAACTTGCTGATCCAGACTTGAAGAGGAACACAACAAATTACAAAGATAACCATAAACATAGAGATGCAACAGAAATAGTACTTCAATTCATTAATGTAAAATAACAAAATATGCTTACAAAAAGAGTTGGCAATAAACCAGCTAGGGCGATGGTAGCTTATCTCTCAGAAGAGATGTGGCAGCTACATGCCTCTGAACTATGTTACAATGAGGCTCGAAGGCCTTTTTATTTTTGAGAAGCAATGGAAAACCTTTAACATTCCAAAACCTAAACCTAGAAGATGAAACGCCAAACTGTGGGCCCCGTTTGGGTAAATTGGTACATCAACTTCCCGGGGTCGTAACTTTGGCATACGATCTTCCTTTGACGTGTACAATAGCTCGTTAGAAATATCTATCTGAGCACTACCACTTTGGCAAGGGAAAAATCAGTCCATGGACCCATGTTTCCCAAATATTTTGCAAAAAACATTGTTTAGGGCCTCAAAATGGCTCCAGAAGTTCAGGACTCAAAAAACTGCTAAAAATAGTAAGTTGTGCTACAATTAAGGAAACTAAAAGTGCTGAGAGAAACAATGGTGGGGGTCCAGGTGGACTTGGCAGGTGGCCACCAAGATCCACCTAGATCATTCCTCCCCCCTTAGGAAGAAATGGTCCCCATTGCGTTGAGTTCCTCCATGAGATAAGGAAACTTTTGCTGAACTTGGTCCCTGGTGAGCCACTTTCCCTGGTGAAGGAGTTGGCATGCTTTAACAACTCGATATAGTTGGATATTTTGTTGGTGAGTGTTCTTGATCTATGTGTCCATGATCCGATCAGTTGCAGCTTGTTCCATGCAATCTGGATTTAATTCTATGGGTGTGAGTTGTTCTGCAATGTTGGATGTGTCTAGCAATGGTGGAAAGTATGGCTGAAGGTGGTCCACATTGAACACTGGGTGTAGGCCAATGAATGGGGGAATACTGAGCTCAAATGCATTATCTCCCACAACCTTAGTAATGGTGTAAGGACCATATCAGAGTGGTCTCAGTTCCGATAGGCTCCAGTAAGGCGTTCCTTTTGCAAATGCAATCAGACTTTGTCACCCACCTGAAACTTGTGTGGCACTCGATGTTGATCATGTTGCTGCTTGTACTTGCCATTTGATTTCTCCAGAATGTCATGGACCTGCTGGTGAATATGTTGGATGTGCTCAATGAAGCTGGTTGCCTTGTCTGTTTCGGACTAGACATGAGCCGAATCTATGTGAGTAGTTGCAAGTGGCATGGTCACATCAATGGGGCATACTGCATGGAATCCCAAGCCCACTTGAAAAGGGTTGTGGCCAATCGAGCTATGAAGAGCTCGGTTGTAGCTGTGTTGAACATAGGGGAGGCTCTCGTCCCATGTGCGTGGACGATTTGAGTTGTACATGCTCAGAATGTGCACAGTCATCCTATTGACAACCTCTATCTGGCCATTAGTTTTAGGATGGAAGGTTGTGGACTTAGTGAGTTTGGTGTCCAGCATTGACCAGATACTGGACCAAAATGTACTAAGGACACGACTGTCCCGATTTGAGATGATAGACTGTGGGATCCCAAAGTGCACCAACACTTGTTCAAGGAAGAGTTTAGCAGTGGCTTCTGCTATGATATTCTTCTTGCAGGGCATCATAATGGCCATCTTCGAGAACGTGTAGACAACCACAAAAACATAGTCATTTCCATGCTTAGTGGGAGGAAGGTCTGACATGTAATCCATGGAGATGGATTCCCAAGGTCGAGTAGGGGTAGGCAACGGGGCATAGAGGCCTTGCTTCTTGATGGTTGGTTTGGCAATCGTACAGGCAGTACATGATCTGATGTACTTCCCAACATCCTATCAAAGATTCAGCCAATAGAAATACTTTTGCAGTACTACCACCATTTTCTCAACCCCAAAACGCCCAACAGCCCAACTGTAGTGTGCTTCTGAAATCATCTTGACACGCTTGCTTGAAGGAACACAAAGGTGACCCAGGTGGCATAATAGGGCATCCTGGAGGTGAAAATCTAGAACATGCCAACCCTCCAAGTGTTTCTAGTATGTGTGGTTGAATTCTGGGTCGCTTTTGCAGAGACGTGGCCAATCAGAAGTCTCATGCCCACAAGAGTTGAGCACGGTGGTTAACGCCATGATCGGTGGTTGACTATGGCAATTTGCAACATTATTGGTGTTGCCTTTCCTATACTTGATATTCAAATGGAAATATTACAGGTATGTGGACCACTTCTGATGGTGATCATTCTGTAATTTCCCTTGGGTCTGTATGAATTGCAGGGTTCGGTGGTCGGTGTGGATGACCACTTCCTTCCCCAAAATGTAATGCTTCTGTTGTCAGCAGGCCTGCATAATGGAATACATCTCTTTATCATAAGTGGGATACTTTCGAACTATGTCCGAAAGTGTTTCATTTTGATATGCCACTAGATGCCCATGTTGAGTAAGGACTCCCCCAATAACATATTCAAAGGAATTTGTCTCGACCTCAAATGGTTGTTGTAAATTTGGTAATGCGAGCATTGTTGTCGTGCAAAGGTGATCTTTCAACTCTATGAATGCCTTTTGTTGAGATTTAGACCAAAAGAATTTTTCTTTCACTCCTCCCTTGGTGACTTGACTCAAGGGCCAAGTGATATGAGAAAACCCCAACACGAACCTGCCGTAGAAGTTGGTGAGACCTAGAAAGTTGTGGAGCTCTGTTAGAGTGGTTGGAGATGGCCAATCCTGAATGACTTGCATCTTGGCTGGATCCACATGTATCCCCTGTTCATCAATAATGTATCCAAGATATTGAACTTGCGTCATGCCAAAAGTTCATTTCTCCAAATTGGCACATAGCTTGTGTTGTCACAGTGTTTGGAGAACCTATTGGATGTGGTGGAGGTGCTCTTCCCAACTCTCGCTGAAGATTAGAATGACATTCAAGTATACCACTAGAAATGAGTTGGTGAATGGCCGCAAGATGTCATCCATTGGCCTCATGAAGGTTGTAACAGCATTCGTCAATTTGAAAGGCATAACAAACCATTCGAAATGGCCCTCCTTGGCTTTGAAGGTAGTCCTCCACACATCAGAGGGTTTGATTGGTACCTGGTGATATCCTGACTTCAGATCAATCTTGCCAAAATATTTTTCCCCCTTTAGTTGGTCTAGGAGGTCATCGATCTGCAGGATTGGGTACCTATTACGGATAGTGATCTTGTTCAGCACCTGATAGTCAATATAGAGTCTCCAAGTCCCATCCTTCTTCTGTTCCAACATGATCAATCTCCCACAAGGCGATGAAATCTGATGGATGTGACCTTTCTGTAGGAGCTCCTGAATTTGCCTCTTGATTTCATTGTTCTCCAGAACGGAGCACCGATAATTTGGTCCATTAGGTAGTGGCGCACCTGGGGTTAGATCGATGGAGAGCTTGACCTGACAGTGCAAAGGAACCCCTTCGGGGAAGGTGAATATGTCCTTGTACTCCTCCACGACCTTCTCCATCTATAGTTGTCATGTGGAGGGTCCTTGTTTGGAGGCTGTGGCCACTGACTTCTTCTTTCCTTAAGGGCGTATCACAGGAAAACAAATTTCCTGGTTTTGGAAATGAGCTTACTGCATTGTTTTGCAATAATTAGGGATACGGTGGTAGGTGGTGCCACCTCTAGTATCCTGTACAACTTATTTCCCAATGTAATAATAATAGCACGAGGCCTTGATTCATACACATCATGTTGGTTCCACAAGTATGGTTTTCCTAATAATACATCACAAACTTCAAGGGGAGCAATGTCACACAATACCTCATTCGTGAAGGGCTTGATGTTGTATGGAAGGCGACACTACTAGCTCATGTGAAGATCCCGTCCTTGGTGAAGCCACTCGATGGTGTACGGTTGCGGATGTGCTGTGGTTAGTAATCCCAACCGCTTCACAACCTATACTAAAATGAGGTTCTTTTGGCTCCTACTATCGATAATGAACTGTAGTGGGGAGCCCTTTACCCACATTTGGGAGTGGAAGAGACACTCCTCCTCCTCTGGATCTTCGGGTTCATTTTTCTGGATCTTGGCAGTAGCAATAGTGGCGTTGGGATCTGCATCAATGATCTACTTCGCTTTGTCATTCCCCTTGTCAGGTTCTGACTCAGAGTCAGAACATGCATCTAATTCTGAAAGCTTTAGCTCAGCCACCAATGACTGCTTGGCTGGACACTCACTTGTGTTGTGAGTGGAGCTCTTATGGAACTCACACCATTTTCTCGTGTCCTTTTTTGGCTTCATGGTGCTATTCTCTGCTTGCAGCTTTGGTAGGTTACCTTGGGCTGCCCCGCCTTAGCTTTGTCCTTTGTTCTGTGGTTTAGGGGCACCTTTCCCTTGCTTTAGATTTGCAGATCAAAAGTCTTGCTTCTTTTGTTTAAACTTTTGCTCGACCTTGATGGCATATCAGTATGCTGTGCCGAGTGAGGAGATGTTCAGGAATTCTATTTCTTCCTGGATATAATTGTGCAGGAAGTCGTGGTATTTGAGTATCAAATGTTGATCTGAATCCTTGATACCCAACTTTGTGCGAAGGGTATGGAAAAGATTGATGAACTCTGGCACGTCTTAGTCCCTTCTCTGCCGCAGCGTGGTCCACTTTATGTATTCATCCTCATAGCTTCCGATAGGGTAGTACTACTCCTTGATGGCATCTCAGAATGAATTCTAGGTGGGTGCAGCTGAAAATAGTGAGTCGATACTTTCATCCTTCTACTCATAGTAGGTTTCCCACTAGTCCTTGACATGGGGGGCTGCTTTGAGAAGAGAAAAAACAATCTTTTCCCGACTCAAAAATTCATGAATAGAAAAATAACCCTCTAGAATATTTAACCATTTATCTATGGCATCTGCGTCTATCTAACCCTTGAATATGGGGATTTCAAAGTTAACTTGTACCTTAAAGGGTGTGACATTTCCAGAGTAGCTGCTGGAAGCCGATGCATTGCTTCTGGGTAGCCACTGAAGGATCTAGGCAAAGTTGTCCATCATCGTGTTCCATTATTGCTCGAGGGCTTCTTCGAGCAAGATTTTGATAGGATCTCCTACCCCTTCATCTTTCTTCTCATCCGCCATGGGAGGCTGTCGGGATTTGTGTCGCTGGTCTTGTAAAGGTTCGACCAGTTCAAGCCCTAACTCCTTATATCCCGACCTCGTTGGGGACATGTAAAGAAAAATAGAGAAAAAGTAGACTGCTCTGATACCATTGGGCTAGAATAAAAGAGGAATGCAACAAATTACCGAGATAACCATAAAAACAGAGATGTGGCAGAAATAATACTTCATTTCATTAATGTAAAATACCAAAATATGCTTACAAACAGAGTTGGAAATAAACCAGCTAGGGCGATGGTAGCTTATCTCTGAGAAGAGATGTGGTGCCTACATGCCTCTGGACTATGTTACAATGAGGCTCAAAGGCCTATTTATTGTTGAGAAACAATGGAAAACTCTTAACATTCCAAAACCTGACCGTAGAAGATGAAACACCAAACTATGGGCCCCGTTTGGGTAAATTGGTACATCAACTTCCCGGCGTCATAACTTTGGCATAAGATTTTTGTTTGACGCGTACAATAGCTCGTTAGAAAGATCTATCTGAGCACTACCACTTTGGGAAGAGCAACATCTATCCACGGACCCATGTTACCCCCATAGTTCCCAAAAAACGTCGTTTAAGGCCTCAAAATAGCTTCGGAAGTTTAGGACTCGAAAAACTGCTAAAAATAGTAAGTTGTGCTACAATTAAGGAAATTGAAAATGTTGAGAGAAACAATGGTGGGGGTCCAGGTGTACTTGGCAGGTGACCACCAAGATCGACCTGGATCACTTGCATGTCATTCATATTAGCTTCCACACTATTCATCTTAGCTTCCACACCTTTCTTTAAACCATCAATCTTAGCTTTTGTTACCTTTCGTGAGAGTGGAATTTGTTGCACTTGGTCACGTAATTTTGATATGTCATGTTGCATTCTTCCTATTCTTCATGAGTGATGCTAGATATTTCAGGTTGCTTACTGGGTGTTTCCATTTTCTTTCTTTGGGGCACCAATTAATGATAATTATGCATCACTATTCCCTTTGAACTTAAAACTATTTTTTCAACCCAAACTTATGCAAAATTTTCAGAATACTACACACCCTTTTTGCTTTGTTGATGCTCAATATTGAAAAGATTGTATCTCTGTAAATACAAATATTCAAGGTCTAAAATTACTTCCTACATTAGCTCTATGAGTCCTCTTTCCAATGCTAGCATTCTGATCAAAATTAGATTCTCCAAGAAAGCGTTATGCCCAATCTTCCTAGGATGACCTAATTATATATTTTTTCAATAGAGCCAACTTGTACGATGTGTCATATGTCACTGTTTCGACTATCAGATTTGCAAATGATACAAAAAAAATTACAATCCGTTATCTTTCTGGAACGTCTGATGAAATTACAATCTGATGCTCAAAGAGAAATTTATGATGAGTTTCCAAAGGTCACCTATTTGGAATGTAATTCAAGATTGTGCAAAAATCATAACTTCCTCAGATAATACCTCAAAAAATATAGCGAGACAAGATCTGAAATTAGGACCCGAGGTTCATAACAATTTCATCTCAAAAAAGTTTTTTTTTTAAGCTTCTGAGACGTCACAGAAACAAAGGTATAGCGAAAATGCCACAGAGACTGATTTGGAGCAATGAAACCTTTGAATACAAAAATCTCATACCAAATGTTATGAAACCAGCTCACAAAAAGATAGAAATGAGAGATAAAAACTTTAGAAATCATCCTCTTTGAGGGGGAAACCTCCTTTACATTACACAAATGAAAAATTCTTGGATGATACAGATGTCAAAATGTCATTTCTATATATAGGAGTCTAAGGGGTCACAATATAATCAAAGCTGGGACAACAATAATAATATAAGGGAACAACAATAACAATAGTGGGCTTCTATGGGGCACAATAATAACAATTTGGGGACAATAGGGGCACAACAACAACAATGAGGGCTACAATGACAATAATAATGAGGGAATCACTATTATTACATGGACCTAACAATTTTGTATTTGATAAACCAACATAAATGATACATTTCATTGTTTCAAAATGTGGGTTATTGGGATATTCATCCATCAATTTCCTTTAGGATTCTACATAATGGTTCCCCCCAAGTAGATAATAATTGTATTAAAAAAAATTGACTTATCAAATGCTTCTTTGCTGTGAACTTGAACTGGATCAACAAGGAGAACATAATTAACCACATGAGCATAAGGATTGTACCTCATCAATGTCTTCAAGTTGTGAACATGGAGGTGGTGTGGCTATATGATTTGATACATCAATTTTCCTCCACTTGGCTTATAATTTGTCTCACATTAAGCTTAAATGCACGACCACCCTCAATTAACTTTGTGTTTGTCAAGTTCTGCTGAATTGAATTTTGTTTTGTTTTATTAATTCCATCCTCTAAATCAGCTCCTGGTGTAATGATTTCCCTTATTTCCTTTGAATTTTCACTTTGAACTTCATTGTTGGAAATGACTACTCTAGAATGTTCAACTTTTATTTTCTTCCTCCTAACATTCTCATCATTAACTAGAATAGAGACATTCTTGGGCATTGTTACTTTTTTCTTTTATGGCTCTTCTCGCTTCTAACATTAGTTCTAATGTCATCTTCAGTAATGGAAACACATTCTTCAATGTCAGTTTCAACTTCCTCATCTTCAAAAGTAACAAATCTACCTTTGCTAGATTTATCCACTAGTGACATTTTTTTCTTATCCCTTGGATGCAGATTTGTAGCGTCATGAATTACTATTTTTTTCTTGTTTTCCATATCTTCTTTCGACGCTCAGTAGAAATTGCTGACAACATTCATAATATCTTTCTCTACAAAATGAATACCTCCCAATATAATTGAAATATTTTAAATAAAATTTTGTCAAACAAAACATCATGTGTCAATAAAAGCTAAGTTATAAAAGTATAATGAGACAGTTACAATAATGCAAAATAGAAATATAAATAACAATACTTACCATGTTTTTTGCGATGTTAGTTATAATTGGTTTACTCAACTTTGTAGATTCCTCTGTCATGTCATACAATGACAATGATAACTGGTATTTAATCTTATCATGTGACTTGGGCGGTTTTGTATCTACATAAACAACTTCAATGTCCAGTATCGAAAAGATGTCTATGACGTTTCTCAGCACATCATAAGTTCCACTATTATTAGGGATATTATCATATAGATATAACTGCACCTCTTGACTTTTTCTATCTTTCACATACCATACATTTTATTGAACTTCACTTCTTTTGATTTCTTCTAGTATGAAATCGCCTTTTTATCATTTGAAAGACTTGATAGATTTTTACTTATTAGCTCAGGTTTGGTTCATTCAATAATGTTTTTTGAGGATCCACCTTTAATTTAAGTAGTATTTGGTCAAAAAAGATTCACTTAAAGCTTATTTGATGCCATTTTGCTACAAAAAAATACACATATATATAAATGAGTAAATTACAAAAAAATAATAGCTTAAATAACCAAACAAAATGGTAAATGATACATAATTTTGTAAAGCATAACATTTTAAAAATAACTTAAAAAAATTAGAAATTAAAAAAATGCAGCGCCCTCCCACCCTTCCCCTTCCTTGGGTAGCCCCTTCAGCCCACTGAGAATCGGGCCTCCACCCACCGACCACCCATTGGGCTACAGGGGTGGGGCGCAAGGGCTGGGGTGCAGGGGCTGGGTGCAAACCCCACTGCCCCACCCCTACCGCCCAATGGGCCACCGATGGCTGGAGGCTTGTTTCCCTGAATCGAGCCTCCACCCACTGGTGGCGCATTGGGCTGTGAGGGTGGGGTGAAGGGGTTGGCCTCTGCCCTACCCCTGCATCCCAATGGGCTGCCTATGGGTGGAGGCCCAATTCCTAGAATCATTCCTCCACCCACCGACAACCTATTGGGCTGCGAGGGTGGGAAGGAGGGATTCGCCTCTCGCCCACCCCCGAGGCCCAATGGGATACCAATGGGTGGAGGCCCAATTTGTAGAATGAGGCCTCGACCCACCGGCAGCCCGTTGGGCTATCGGGGTGGGGCGGAGGGGTTGGAGAAAGCCCTTCCACCCCACCATTATGGCCCACCGGAGACTAGTTGGCCCATGCGGGTGGGGCAAGAGGGGTTGGATGCAGCCCCCTCTACAGCCCCTCCCACCCCACCCCTACATCCGCATGGGCCTATTGGGATACTAGGGTGGGGCTGGAGGGGCTACGTGTAGCTCCCTCCAGCCCCTCCCCCATGGTCTAACTAGCTCATGGGGCTGGAGGCGTGAATCTAAGAATTTGGCCTCCACCCCCAGAGGTTCGTTGGGCCACGAGGGTGTGTGTCACTAACAAGCATGATCGGGTGAACCATGCCCACTACGAATGTGGTGGCCTTCTGCCTACCATGAGGCTGTCAAAAGTTTTTTATGTTTTTAAAAAATTTAAATTTCATTAAACCTATTGAACTTTAAAAGTTTCACACATAAAAAAAGGAAAATAACCTTTCAAATGCGATAATCTTCCATTGAATATGTTGTCGATAAGAATGTAGCTACTCCAAAAATTCTCTTCAAGTCTTTTAACGAACCTCAAAAAGGCTTGATGTGATGTGGGGAATAGTGATAGTAAAATTTATGATGTAATGGAAATTACAAAACTATTTTTACCACACAGTTAATGTGGGATTTATTTATTTTAATAAAAGCTTTAACATATAAATCTTGTTATCGCAATATAGTAAATTTGGATGCATCAAGGATTATGGAATTGTTTTACTACACGGTGAATGCGGTATTAATTTGTTTTTATGAATACTTTAACATATAACTTTTGTTATGGAGATAGACTAAATTATGATAAAGCGAACATTGCTGATTTGTTTTACTTCATGGTCAATGTGGTAATTTTTTTTTTTTTACAAAAACTTAGCAAATAAATCATGTTATGGTGATATAGCAATTTATTTTTAATGTGTGATAGAAAATGTAATAAAAATTCAAAGAAACATTCAGTTGTCTAGTAAATGCTATATAGTTTAAGTAACAAATTAATTAGGTAAAAGATTTAGTTTATAATTTAATTTAAAGATTTAGTTTAAAAGATTAATTTCCTAAGGAAAGTACAGTTAAATTTTTTCAATAAATTGTAGAAGAAAATTACGCAAGAAAATAGATGAAACGAAATTTTTGGAGGGAAAATTTTCAGAGAAAATTTTTAGAGGGAAACTTTGTAGGGAATTTTTCATTCTTCAATATATATATTATGATTAGGAGATAGTGCATTTGTATCATTCAACCTTTTCTCTTTGAAAGGCATGGATTCTTTTGATAGTGAAGTTTCTCTTTGTGAACCATCAACATCTTTGTTGCCTAACGACTGTATTCATATTGATGAATATACAGTAAATTCTTCCACTTAGTCTTGGTCATAAGGACTATGAAAGCAAAACTGATGAAATACAGGATGAAGAATTTCAAATAAATAAAAGGTCACAGTTTCCACTTAGTCCTAATCCTATGGAAAATGATAGTAGCAGCGATGAAGAGCATGATTAAAATTTTCAAATAAATAAAGTGTTAAGATTTCCACTTAGTCCTAATGTTAGGTACCATGAGAGTAGTAGTGATGAAGAGGATGGTTAAAAATTTCAAATGAGTAGAGTATCACAGTTTCCACTTAGTCCTAATCCTATGGACTATGAGAGCACCAATGATGAATAGCGTGATGACGAATTTCAAATGAATAGAGTGTCATAGTGTCCACTTAGCCTTAATCTTATGGACTATGAGAGCATCAGTGATGAAGAGCATGATGAATAATTTCAAATGGATAGAGTGTCAAAGTTCCCACTTAGTCCTACTCCTATGGACTATGAGAGCATCAGTGATGAGGAGCATGATGAATAATTTCAAATGAATAGAGAGTCACACTTTACTTAGTCCTAATCCCATGGATTATGAGAGAAATAGTGATGAAGGCTAAGATGAAGAATTTACAATAAATCAAGGGTCACGTTTTCCACCTAATCCTAATCCTGAGGACTATGAGAGCAGTAGTGATGAAGGACAATATGAAACGCTTAGTCCTAATCCGAAGGACTATAAGAGGAGTAGTAACAAAGGGAAGGATAAGGAATTTTCAGTGAGTAAAGAGTCACATTTTGGATGTAGTCCTAATCCTATGGACTATGAGAGCAGCACTAACAATGCACATGATGAAGAATGCCCAGTAAAGATCGAGTCAAATTTTCCATTTAATCCTAATTCAAAAGAATATGAAGGTAGCATTGAAGAAGGGCAAGATGAAGAATATCCTCCAAGTCAGTATTTAAAAAGCACATATGACCATAGTGAGGACAACATTCCTCATAATGATGATGAAAATTCTTATACAATGATGATCCATTGATGGAGATCTTTCTAGGAAATATTGTATCGAGGAGTAGGAGCAGACCTTTTCATATCAGTACAAGATGTTCTAGTTATACAAAGAGTAGAGCAGAATATCTAATAAGAAGAAGTTCTATCAGTGCTCTCATTTCAAGTGAATGTTGTCAAAAATATTGCTTGAAACATATGGATTTCAAGTTTGCATTAGAGAAAAGGAAGATATATTTGTCAACGAATAAAAGCATGTAAAATTCATATTTAGTGGGGTACATGAAATCTACATTGTCAAGTTATGATTATCATATTGGGTCTTTATTTCTATTTGATAAGGCTTTCAAAATGTTTCATCCAATGGTTAATTTTCATCTATCAAGAATCTAATAAAATTTGGACAAGAATCCCACATTTTATTCAAAAGTACATCACAAATGACACTTTGGGTCATTATCAAATACTGCAATGTCATGGATGAAATATTTATTTTCAAAGCATGGAGAGTGTATGCCAAATAGAGAGACAATACATATTCCAGAAAATTTCTCAAAATGAGAAATATACAACTTATAAAAATAATATACAGAAGGCGATGAAGGACATGGGTGATTAATTACATATCAATATTTTATAAAAATATAGAATAAAGAATTCAATAATGTCCATATTCCTAAGAAGACAAGGATGGGGATTTGTAGTGATGTGCTTCTCTTAAATAAAAAAGGGATAAATGTGAAGGGTCAGAATGAGTCAAGCATTCATAACTTTAAAATTTAAAATTGTATGGTCATCAACTATGAAAACGTATTTCTTAATGACTTTCTTTTATCTTGTGTAGATTCCATTGTCAAAGTACTTCAAGAGCATCGCGAACAACAAAAAAGTGAAAAGAAAAAAATGTACAAGCATCGAAATAAGTGGTATGATAATCCAAATAAATATTTGGGTTTGATAATTGATGGTATGGACGAGAAGAAAATACTTCTACGACATTTTATTCTCACACCCAAAAATTGACATGACAAAAATTTGATTCAATATCACTTGGTCAGTTGTATGGTATTCAATGGGAAAATGTTTCCAAGCGTATACTTCACAGCTCCAAATATTCATAATGATGAAAATATGACAATAACCATAATTCATTGTGTGCTTTCTCATTGTTCTCATAATCTTCGTGAAGTTTTGTATCTCTAATTGGACAACAATTGTCGTGAAAATAAAAATCATATTTTTTTTTTTGGATATTTAAACATGCTTGCTGAATTGATAATTTTTTAGAAGGTAAAGGTTGGTTTCCTTCTTATTGGGAACACGCATGTCCATATTGATCATATGTTCAATAATTTTTTAGTCACACTAAGGAGAAAGGATATTGGGA
Organism: Pinus taeda; assembly: GCA_000404065.3. Lineage (NCBI taxonomy): Eukaryota > Viridiplantae > Streptophyta > Pinopsida > Pinales > Pinaceae > Pinus > Pinus taeda. The sequence goes on from APFE031570438.1 coordinate 147,002, forward strand.
GCTCGCCATAATTAATTGAAAGTATTAAGAAACTATACATGCCAGAACTTACTTTTGATGTGTTGGAAGAAACTGTCGACATGCGAAAGTTTATTCTAGGATCACATGGTGAGGAGAAATGCATTGAACAACTTAATGAAATTAGCTTCCAACATCAATTCTGTATCAAACAAATTGATAGAAACACTAATACGGGGCAAGAAGTATTCAACTACTGCAGAATGGGTGCCATCATCAGGTTTGGCATTTTTGAAGTTCATTCTAGATCATCCAATATTTGCATCAAATATATTGTTATTACAATCAGTTGCTGAAATTCATAATTCACCCAGGTAGAATAGTAATATAAATTATTTTGATTGCCTAGAAGTAATTAAAAAATGTATTAGATATACATATGAGTACTTTGATATTGATGATTCAGTTGGGTGCGAGAATCTTTTCAATAATCAATGTGATATCATTTCAAGAATAGCAAATGAAGATATACCATTGAAAAATCCATTGATTTGGCCACAATATGTGTCAAATGAACATGAGGAAAGAAGCATTGTTGAACAACAAAAATCTCAAGGTATTATTAATTCTTCATAGGAAGAGGAAAGAGAAATGTATATTGGTTCCAGAAGATCTTGTGAACAACATGAAGCCATGGAATACCTTTACAGGGGTTCAGTACAAGATATTAAGGATGGTTGCCTGATCATAATGCTAGTAGATGGAGATGTCAATGGTTATCCATTATGGGTTACTATGGTTATAAAGGTCATTATAGAAAATAAAGATGTTGTAGGTGTTGAAGTACGTTGGTACGCCACAAATACACACCCATTCAATGGTGTGTATAAGAAAAAGATGGTAGTTGATAAAAAAAATTGGTGGAAAAGAAAAAGAAAGTGTACAAATATAAATCGTCACTGCACAGAGCTCTTAAAATTGGAGGATGTTGACATACTTTTTTATGAATTCAATTTAACAATGAGGCAACTTGTTACCAGAATGCACAATGTTGAGATGGGAGTCTGTTGAAACTAGTCATCAATTTAGAAGAATTTTGAAACTTGAAATGGTGGGCATGCATGTGGAGTCATTACTATTTTTCATGTTTTTTGGGGGTTTTTTTGCGAGAGTTCCATTTTGAGCTTATAGTTCCCATTTCAAAGTTTACATTGTTAAAAAATAAGTGTTCTAGGGCACATGGATTTCAAATCCTACAATAGTGTAGATAAACATGACTAGGAAAAGATTATTAGTCCACCTCATGCTCACAGTAGCATGATACTGACCTAATCAGTCGACCTAACAACTAACACTGTCTCATAGACACTCCTACTGTATGCCTTTGGTATCGCAGTGGAAAATCATCTATAGTCACCTATTCTAGAACCCCTCGGGTAATCACTTCTAGGTTTCATTCCATCTCTACCATAGGATCTACTACTTCCTCATATGGATCATCTTTTGTATGATGTGCTAATTACGGAACTATTGGCTACATTCCAGGAGGCCTTTCGGGTCCTACATCTGAACCATTATCAAAAGTAAATGCTATGCTGGAAATAATACTGAGAGGGGGGGTGAATCAGTATTAGCAAGTCATCAATATTTCATTTTCATATTTAGATTCATATATGCTACTTTAGTTAATGAAACTTGTGTGTATGCGCAACTGTTTGTAAGGCAACTAGTGTATACCTTGTAAACTTACAATTTAGTTGATTCTTCATATGTTGATCTTTAATTTGTGCAACAAAACCATTTAACCAATAACTAGGAGCGGTAAAAAAAGAACAGATAATCACACACATGATCACAAGATATAAGGTGGAAACCCAATGTGGGTGAAAACCACCTGCTACAATCGTCTCTATCTTCCTTTTAATATGAAACTTTGTTTTACAAATTTTGTACTCGTGCAGTCTTATACCAGTACGCAGGCTTCTACCTACAGAAGGCTACAACTTTCTCGCATTGTCCAGCTTCTCCTGGATGGGAGCTACAAGCCCCTAGCTCTTGTACTAGCTAATGTGTTTACTAGTACATAGGTGCTAGCCTACAGAAGGCTAAAACCTTCTCTTTTCTTCCAGGGACCATGTTTCATTAATTTTTAGACTGGATCCATCAATAACATCAATAAAACATCAAATATATATACATCAACCAATTTCCTTTGCACCAACCAAAACTAAATCAAACAATCACTTCTCAGAATACTGTAACCAAAATACAGTAATAGTAAACAGAACCCAAGCCATAACCTAGAACATTTCAACAACAAATAAAAGTAGCCAAAGAATAATTTATGAGGTATACGCTACTTCAATGTGTCTAACATGTGTGCATGTGCATTTTTATCAAGGAAAAACTACATATACGTTGTTTTGAAATGCCGGACCACTGTGCATACGCACCTTTGCTATAATGAACCTACATACAAATCTATAAGTGATGATTTAACCTTTACAACTATTTAGACATTAGCTATACCCTAATCATCATGTTTACAGATTACAGCATGCATCGATTTTCAAGATAAAAGGTCAAAGCCACACAAAGATACTTCACTACAAGCCTTAAGATCTTGACCCATTAATATAACTTATCCTTCATCAAACACTCATGTTCATCCTTGATTCATATCCAGTTGTGCCCCATAACCCAACGACCTGTATTCGAGATCTTTCTCTTCGTTAGATATTCAATGCTTGAGTGCCTTTGCCTAATGATCTTCTCCTCCTTTTATAGTCTTAGGCCTTACTCAATAACATGGTCCAAAACCACTTAGAACCAATACCTTGAAAAAAATACTTGGGGTCAACACTTTGGACAAGATACCTTGGACCAATACCATGGATCAAAATACCATGGAAAAAATACCACTAACCAAAACTAAGTTTTCCAACATGTACATGCCTTTCCTTCTGTGAAAGTGCATGTGTATGCTATACGCACCTTTTGTTCTGCAAACCCGTGTGTATACGCAGCTTGGTCAATGGGGAACCTATGTATACCTCGCTTTCTTCATTCTGTGAGCCTAAACTATGATCTTTCGTCTGTGTGAGTTTCCATCAAGGACAACACCTGCGTCATAGAGCAAAATCTATATCATAATGGCAATAATCTCCCCCTTTGGACTTGATGGAAGCCCCAAGTCACTCTCCCACTTTGTCATAAAGGGCAAAGGGTTATGCTCCCCCTGAGTACATGCTGAATTCTCTGATATGATGAAGTATGGTGTCCATGCTCCCCCTGAATATAAGCAAGGTTTGCAAAAGGATGACTATATACATACATCATAAATGACCTAACTGTCACTAATGACTCATACATACATCCATCTCCCAACCAAGTGGGGATATACCAAGTTTGACTCATGCACCCAACCAATTGCATATATACGAAATGTTTATATATGTCAGAATAAGAACATTACATCATTCATCCCATGCATAGTGGGGAAACAAAATAGGTTGTTTCATGAGCTTGAAAATAAAATATATACATGCCATAGAGACCAAATATCTAAAACAAGACTATAATAGTTATCAACAACTATGATCAGCAACATCTGTTAATCACCATCCAGATCAGTAACCATGATCTCCCCCTGAACTTGTTCCACCTGAATAAACAACACTGAATTTGTACCAATATCTTCTAAGATAATGCCAACAATGCATTACTATAATTATATGCTGCCCTGAACCTATGTCAGATGATCACTATCAGACCCATATCAGACACCTTTCATTTACTGTTTTTCTTCAAACCAACTTATACGTGATTGTATTGTCAACAACCGACATATGTACGCAGATACGCTTCATGAAACGTGCGTACAACCACTTTTCTCTGAAATAGATAAGTTTTAATAGCAAGATGATGCATTAACTACTCTCAGCTTCTGTCTCAGATATTCAAATGTCTCTCTGGGTAGTGGTTTGGTGAATATATCAGCAACCTGTTCTTTGGAGGGAACATACTCTAATTTGACCTTTTGTTCAAGCACTTGTTCACATAGAAAATGTTACTTGATGGGTATGTGCTTTGTCTTGGAATGCATGACTGGATTCTTTGAAATACTGATTTCACATGTATTATGACATAGAATGGAGATGGGTGGATTACATGTGATCTGAATTTCTTGTAATGTTTGCATCATCCAAAGGAGTTCACATATTCTGCTTCAGTTGTAAATAATGCAATTGAACTTTGTTTCTTGCTAAACCAAGACAGTAATCTAGAACCCATATAGAATGCACCACAACTAGTTCTTTTTCTGTCATCAATGCTTCCTGCCCAATCTGCATCTATGTATGCATGAAGTGTAAGATTTGTATCTCTAGGATACCATAAACCAAAATTTTGTGTTCCTTGAAGATATTTGAAAATCCTTTTGATTGCCTGAAGGTGTGATTCCTTTGGATTGGCTTGGAATCTTCCAGCTATTCCTATTGCATGCGTGATGTTTGGTCATGTACCTGTTAGATACAGTAGACTACCAATCGTGGATCTGTAGGTTGGTTGGTGTATTGCTATTGAATCATCGTTTGCGCTGAGACTACATCCTGTTACCGTAGGGGTACATACTAGTTTAGAATCTTCCATGACATATTTTTTCAATATCTGCGTGAGATACTTTGTTTATGACAAAAAAATGCCATCTTTATTTTGTTGAACTTATAGAGCAAGAAAATATGTGAGCTCATCAAGAAGGGACATTTCAAATTCTTGCTACATTACCAAAGAAAAGTTTTGACTCATGGCTTTTTCATTGCTACCAAAAATGATATCATCAACATACACAACAAGTATTAGAAATTTATTATTGTCAATCTTTGTATATAGATTGCTATCAGCTGATCCTTTTGTAAAACCTTGCTGATGGAGGTATTTGTCAAGATGGTAATACCATGCCTTTGGAGCTTATTTTAGACCATAGAGAGCCTTTCTGAGTCTGCATACAAGTTTTCAATCATTTCCAAGGATGAATCCATCTGGTTGCTCAATATATACTTCTTCTTCTAAGTCTCCATTAAGAAAGGCAGATTTTACATCCATTTGGTATACTTTGAATTTCTGAAAACTAGAAAAAGCAAGGAACATTCTTATGGCTTCAAGTCTAGCAACAAGTGCAAAAGTTTCTTCAAAATCTACGCCTTCTTGTTGAGCATAACCTTTAAAAACAAGTCTCACCTTGTTTCTAATAACTTCTCCATTTTCATTCAACTTGTTTTTGAATATCCATTTGGTTCCTATGATATTCTTATCATCAGGTCTAGGAACTAATTCCCACATATTATTGTTTTCAATTTGCTCAAATTCTTCATTCATGGACTTGACCCAGAATTCATATTTTCATGCTTCATTTACATCTTGAGGTTTTATGGAGGAAAGAAATGCTATATAGCTTGAATCTTCTGTAATAATTCTTCTTGTCTACACACCTGCCTCTTTTTGTCCCAATATTTGAGTCTCTGGATGATTTTTCTAAACATATATGGATAGAGTATTTTCTTTTGCTGCTATCTATTATTTTGGTGCTTCATTCATTTATTCTTCTTCAAGATTAGTCTAATTTGATGTAGAAGGATAATCCTCATCTTCTCCACAATCTTCAAGTTTTACCTGCTTTATATTTTTTCCTGCTTCATCAACCATAGCATCAATACTTTCAATAATTTTCCCAAGTATTTTATTATAACACTTATATCCTTTACATCAGGAAGAGTAACCAAGGAGAAAGCCTTCATCTGCTCTGGATTCAAACTAGCCAAGTTTTTCAACAGTACTTTTGATGTAACATTTGCTTCCAAAAACCTTGAAGTATTTTACAGAAGGAGTCTTACCATACTAAAGTTCGTGTGGAGTTTGAGTGTTGTTTAGCCAAACATTTTCTTTGTTGAGAATAGTGATGGCAGAAAATGCAGCTTCAACCGAGAAGGTTGCAGGAATTCCAATCTCATCTAGCATGGCCCGAGCCATTTGCTAAATAGTTTTGTTCATCCTTTCTACCATTCCATTTTTCTGAGGAGTCCTTGTGGTAGAGAATTCTCTTTTTATTTCATGTTCTTGACAAAAGTTGAAGACTTCATCTGAGATAAATTCCCCTCCTTGATTAGATATGAGGCATTTGATTTTGCGATCTGATTCATTTGCAACCAAAGCTTTGAAGGCTTTAAACTTTTTGAATGCTTCATCTTTATGCTTTAGAAGTCCTATCCAACACATTCTGGAAAACTCGTCAATGAACAATATAAAGTATTCTTCTCCACGAGGTGACTTTTTCCTTGATGGGCCGCACAAATCAGTATGAACAAGTTCAAGAGGCTTACTAGCTAATCCTTCCTTCTCTAGGAAATGTGCATTGGTTTGCTTACGAAATTGACATGATTTTCATATTGTATTTTCTGGAATGCTGATATCAGGAAGATCACGAACAATTTGGAATTTGCATACTTTCCTTATTTGAGGGAAGCTTAGATGCCCCAATCTTTTGTGGCATAGTCAGTGTTCATCCTTTTTGCTTAGATAGCACTGTTGTTGTCCTCCCTTGAGTATGTATAAATTATTTGGAGTTCTTATGCCTTTGATCATGGTTTCTCTTGTATCAAGCTCACGAACAACACATCCATTCGATCAGAATACTAATTCATTTCCTTGACCACACATTTGTCTCACACTAATAGGTTATGCTTTAGACCACCAACATACATAACATTCCCACCTTTAACCTTTTCTTTTAAGAGAATAGAACCTTTACCTTTTATGATAGCTAGAGTGTCATTTCCAAATGAGACCTTCTTTTCCTTTTCTAAGGCATTATATGACTGAAGTTTTTCTTTATCACCTGTCATGTGTTTTGAGCATCCACTGTCGATGTACCACTAATTTTTTTGTCCTTATGCATACAAGGCTATACCACATCTTTCTATTTGTGGTTCTCTCTTTCTCCATGTTTTGGGACCCAGTGAAGTTTGCTACTTCTAAGATGTTTGCTGAAATTTACTCCTGCATTCAGAATCTTCATGACCGAATTTTTTACAGATAGAGAATTCTATTTAATTTTCAAGAGGAGAAAAGGTATTGTAGGTACTTTTCATTATACCAGTCACATTCCTTTGATTTCATGCTTCTCTAGTCATGATGGTCTCATAAGAAACACATTAAGTAGCTTTGTGTCGAAATTTATGACATGGAAAACATTGGCCATTAAAGAAGTTCTTGCGAATATCAAATCTACTGACCTGGTGATTTATTATTGAAACAGATTGAGTATGATTTACCTGAGGTTGGTTGTAGCTTCTATTCATCCTTGAAGTAGATTGAACATGATTTACTTGGTGATCTAATTTATGCCTTTGCTAACAATTATCAAATTGTTCACTTCTCTTTGCTGCATCAAGATAGCTTTTGGTGGAGGTTGAGGACTTCTATGCTTGAGATGCTTCTTCAGTCTATACAAGACCTATATTTCTCATAGGAGAGCATTACACATTGATAATTTCATCTAAAGTTTATGATATTTTAGCAAATCTGAGATTGAGAGCTTTTGTTTTCTCAATATCTTTTCTTAGACCCACAATTTCACATTCTAGTTTTTCATTGTGTTTTTCTCTTTCAGCAAGTTGGAATGTTAGAGTATCTATAATAATATTCTTTTCTTCTAAACAGATTTTGAGTTTACATGTTTCTTCATAAAGGTCATCTTCATCTAAAGCATCCAAGAAATCATCATCTTCGAAAGCCATAAGAAGTCCCTAGTCAATACTAGTTTCATCTTCATCACTATTTGATAAACCAACGCTATCTTTATGCATATAGTAGGTCTTCTTACTTACATTCTGTTTTCTATTCCATTTTGATGATTCCTTACCTTTATCAATATTTTCTTTGTGAGGACATTTGGCTGCATAATGACCAACTCTTCCACAAGCAAAACATTTGAAAGGTAGTTTACCTCTCAATCTTCCAGAAACCCATTGCAGGTTCTTGACAAAGTTTGCTTCTACCTGTCCTTCTGAAATATGTCATGGTTCATTGATCTCTTCTCTTCCTGGAGCTTTAAATGTAGCTTCTATCTTATTTGATGGACCTCCTTTTCTCATTTCGAAAGCAGTTAAGATTCCATGCAACTGTGTCATAGTAGTACTCTAAAGATCTTGCTTTTCTTCTATGGCAGAAACTTCTGATTCAAACATAGTAGATAAGGATCTTAAAACATTTTCAACTAAAGATTTTATCTCTTCACCCAAGTTTTTCATGCAATTAACAATATCATCTATACGTAGGAAGTAATTTTCTATACTTTCATCATTGTGCATTTTGAGAGTTTCATATTGAATTTTGAGAGATTGTAGCTTTGCACGTTTTACCTAATTGTCTCCTTCATAGCTTAGAACGATCTTGTCCCATGTTTCTTTGGTGGTTTTGAGTGGCATAACCTTGAAACATTCTGTTTATGATAGACTCCCCAATAATGTATTGATAACCTTGGCATTGGTTTTATATTTCTTTTTACCTACCGTATCTGTAGGAATTGTTGATTGAAATGTATATCCTCCTTCCACGATTTCCGAAACATCTGTTCCAAGAGATTGAAGATAGGTTGTGGTTCTTACCTTCCAGTAAATGAATTTTCTCCCATCAAATATTGGTGGTCTAATGGATCCCTCTCTTTCATAGTTACTCATGATGATAGATTTTCCTTCAAGTGATGAAGCTTCTTCTGAAGGACCTGCTCCGATAGCAATTGTTGGAAATAATACCGAGAGGGGGGGGGGGGTGAATCAGTATCAGCAAGTCAATAATATTTCATTCATATTTAGATTCATATATGCTACTTTAGTTAATGAAACTTGCATGTATACACAACTGTATGTAAGGCAACTAGTGTATACCCCGTAAACTTATAATTTACTTAATTATTAATATGTTGATCTTTAATCTATGCATGAGAACCATATAAACAGTAACAAGGAGTAGTAAAAATAGAACAAATAAACACAAACATGAACACAAGATATAAGGTGGAAACCCAATGTGGGTGCAAACCACCTGCTCCAGTCATCTCTATCTTCCTTTTAATAAAAGACTCCTTGCTACAAATTTTGTATTGGTGCAGTCTTATACCTGTACACAAGCTTCTACCAGTAGAAGGATACAACCTTCTTTCATTCTCCAGCTTCTCTTGGAAGGGAGATGCAACCCCCTAGGTCTTGTACTAGCTGATGTCTTTACTAGTATGTAGGTGCTAGCCTACAAAAGGGTACAACCTTCTCTTTTCTTCTAGGGACCACATTTCATTAATTTTCAGATTGGATCCATCAATAAAATCAATCAAACATCAAATATATCTACGTCAACCAATTTCCTTTGCACCAACCAAAACTAAATCAAACCATCACTTCTCAGAATATTGTAACCAGAATATAGTAACAGTAACCAGAACTCGAACTAGAACCCAAAACACTGCAACAACAAATAGAAGTAGCTAAAGGATATTTTATGAGGTATACACTACTTCAATGTGCCTAACATGCATGCATGCACACCTTTATCAAGGAAAGCCTATGTATACATTGTTTCAAAATGTTGAACCAACGTGGATACGTGCCTTTGCTATAGTGAACTTGCATATAGATCTGTAAATGATGATTTAACTTTTTAAACTATTTAGACATCAATTATACCTAGATCATCATGCTTACAAATTATGACATGCGCCAATTATTCAGATAAAAGATCAAAGCCACACAAAGATACTTCAATTCAATCCTTAAGATCTTGACCCATTAATAGAACTTATCCTTCATTAAGCATTTAGGTTCATCCTTGATTCAGATCTAGCTATACACCATAACCTAATGACCTGTATTCTAGATCTTACTCTCCGTTAAATATTCAATGCTTGAGTGCCTTTGCCTAATGATGTTCTCCTCCTTTTGTGGTCTTAGGCCTTACTTAATACCATGGTCCAAAGCCACTTAGAATCAATACTGTGGACCAAATACCTAGGGTCAACACTTCAGACAAGATACCTTGGACCAATACCATGGATAAAAATATCATGGACCAAATACCATGGACCAAAACTATGTTTTCCAACATGTACGTGACTTTCCTTCCGTGAAAGTGTGTGTGTACACTATATGTGCCTTTTGTTCTGCGAATGCATGTGTATATGTGGCTAGGTCAATGTAGAACCTGTGTATACTTATCTTTCTTCATTATTTGAGCCTGAACTATGATCTCTCATCTGTGTGAGTTGCCATCAAGTACAACACCTGTGTCATAGAGCCAAATCTGTATCATAATGCCAACACTTTCAGAGACAATTTAAACAAAAAAATCATAAAAATTGAAAAATTTCCAAAAAACAAGTTTTACCTACATTGATCCACTATGCACCCAGTGGTAGAGGTAGATCTAGATCTCGTCTGAAATCCGTGCCTACATAGGCATAGTCATCCATGATGACAAGTTGTTGGCACAAGCAACCAAAGAAATATGGAGGGAACTGCATCCATGGACCTCTTCCTCCTCGATGCATGAACTCACTCCATCTAAGTATCTTTGGTTCTTGTGGAGCTAGATCATCCACCTCTACCCATTGGTATCGAAATAGGGCCACATGCACCAAAATGAAGGCGAAGAAAATTGATACAAAGCCGAACTACTTCAAGATTCCCAAAATTGCCTCTGGTTAGTTGTATTTTCATGTTGACCAACAATCCATCGCACCAGTTGAACAAGACAATCCACTGTGTATTGGAATTATGATTTCATTACCTCATGCAATTCCTATACCCCAACTATACAGGCCATGGTGTGTAGAATCTTCTTCAAGGGAATATTTCTATCTTCACCTTCCCACTCACAATTGTCTCTGCACCAAAGAAATGCCTTCTTATTAAGGTGTTGGCGCTCTCACCTCCAACACGAGCTCCAAAGAGTTGGACACTTTCCCCTATTCTGGATAAATTATGTAATCATGAAGTAGATATCAGCTACTTCTAGATCTAGTTCTTGATGTCCAATGATTAATATTTTCTGGTTAACATCCCATAGTTCGATGACATAGTGTAGCAGCTCATTTTGAGTTTTGAGTCCTAGGGTTTGGAAGAATTTCAGTAACTCGTAGCCCCTCAAAGCATTGACACATTCGACACTTTGGGAAACTTGGTGATCTTCTACCTCATGGCGTCTTTCCTTCCATTCGATGACCATGTTTCTCAAAATGTCATGCAAACAACCCCTAAACATCATTTAGATGCCTTTCCATGGATCAAAACTTGAAAAACCAAGCAAGAGAGAGGATTTTCCTTTCCTTTTTTTTATTTACATCCGTCATGACTATCTAAATTATTTTTGTGCTAGTAGTGTGAGAGCCTTTTGGGCTTAGGTGTGATTAGCATGGATTCAATGAGGAGACTCATATTGGTCGCCCTTGATTTTAAAAATTGAAATCCTCCCCTTAACTAGCTAAACATCCTATGAAATGGCATGAAATAAGAATGAAAAGCAAGAGAAAAGGAATATAAAAGGAAGAGTTCTTACCTGCAACTGACGGTCTGTGAAGTGGTGCCCTAGATAACCCACTTTGCTTGCCTAAAGAATCAAGGAAAATTGGGTAAAATGAAATCTCCAATTTACTCCAAGTCAAATGGTAAAAATGTTTCTATTTTGGTCTTTTAATAAGTTTTTTAAGCAGAAAAGGTTACAGGTGCTGATACATCAGAGGAGGACTCAGTGGTTGAAGTCATATTGGAAAAGAAGACACCACAACAGGCACCTCAATAGGGTGAATTAAAGAAGACGACAACGTGGGTTAAAACTTCAACATATCATCACCCACATCACCCCGAAAGACAACCATCAAGATGGCAACCAGTTAGTCACAAGGACAACAACTCCCACAAGATAGATAAGGAGAAGCGAAGAGCCACCTACTACACATCAACACAAAAGAGCTACCACGATCAACTTCCATCTCAAGTGAGCGAGGCACCAGCGAGATGGAGGGTTCACCTTTCTCTTGGATGGCTAGATGCACGTGCATGGTATCAGTGGACTACTTTTTTGAGTAGATCTTATTATTTGTGTTCTTCCCATGTTTCGGGGACGAAACATGCTAAGGGGGGTGGAATGTTATGTACCTAGGGGGGTAATACGGGGTACCGAGGGAGGTACCCAAGGTAATAATGTAATAATGGGATGGGCCATAGTAATAAATAAGGTGGTTAACCCATGTCATGTAAGGGACCACAAGTAGTTAAGGGGCCCATGGTATTAGTTGATGGTATAAGGAAACCATGGTAATGATGCATGGTATTGTATGTATGAGGCCTATATAGAGGTTAGAGACTCCACATGGAGAGACATGAAGAGAAGTAGTCTTGTATGAACAAGCATATGGCTTGTGGAGTGTTCTCCTTCCTTAAGGAGTGAATGTATGGTGTTGCCCTACCTTAAGGGTTTTGATCAATAAAGAATCATTTCTATCTATTCAGATCTTTTTATTCTTGGGTTATTTCTATTATCATTATATTTCTTGGGTTAGATCTACAACAAGTGGTATCAGAGCACTTTCTTGGGCACAAAAGTGCAGAATTTTTTTTCATTTTTGCAGGATTTCAGGGGCGGCGAGTTTGCAGATCAGATCTGTACATTTTGGTTCAAGATTTGAAAAATTTGATTACATATTCTTTGTGAAAAAATATCCGATTTCAGAAAAAAGAATCGGTCAAATCGGAGTCCGGATGAAGGAGATATCGGTGATTTAAAAATCAGTAGGGTTGCAGATAATTTTTCACGGCACCGTGTTTGCGGCGCAGATCTAGATGTCCTGGTGCAAGATCTGAAAAATCTAATTGTAGATCTGGATTCTTTGTGAAAAAATACCCAATTTCAAAAAAACATTCAGTTGAATCGGAGCCCGGATGAGGGAGATATCGCTGATTTAAAATCAGCTCTTTTTGCAGAAATTTTGGTGACGGCGGGAAAGTTGCAGCACAGATCTAAAATTCCAGTGTCTGGATCAAGATTTCTATCATATGGGTAGATGTAGAATGATTGTTCCATTTCTGAAAACAGGTCATAATAGGGATTCTGAGCAATATTAATTAAACTGTGACAATTTCAATTTTTCGCCAAGTTTTCTCAACACCCTCTTCATGGCGGGTTACGGTTTTACAGGAAAAGATAATGGTCCTACTATTGAAGAATACATAAAAAAACAGAAATCATTATGGAAAAACAATTGGAAATGGTTTGTACTGGAGTTTTTTAGAGAAGAGGCAGCCATATGGTGGGGATTACTTAACCAAAAGAAGTGTCTCAACCTTCCCGATGAAGAATTTGAAAAATTACTTTTGGACAGATGGTCTCATGCCAGAAAACAAGATAAGGAGAAACATGAGGGGCTATTTCCTACTGGTATATCCTTACTCCAGGTTCAGGGATTGATTCAGAAAGAGAAGATCATTGTTTCTATCAATCCTAATGGTAAACATAATTTCATCAATGATAAATTGGCAAAAAAATTGCAAGTCCCAGCAAAACATATTGAAAATACATAGGTTGATGATAAGGATGTTCAAATAGGATTTGAAACTTTCTATGGATAAGTATGTGTTTCATGGTGATTTTTATGCTTCAGATATGGATAACATAGATGTTGTTTTGGGATACCCTTGGATGGAATTGGTAGGTACTATCAATGTTAATGTCCAGAAGAAATTCCTGAAGCTCTGGTATAAAAAGAAGAAAATTACATTACAGAATATTTCCACTAATAAACAGATAGAGTCCAAGGAGGCTGAAGCAGAAGATGTTCCAGGGTCTGACATATCAGATGATGAGCAGTTGATGGTTGAAAATCAGACACAAACAAAGGTTGAAGCAGAAAAGGTTACAGGTGTCGATACGTCAGAGGAGGACTCAGTGGTTGAAGTCATATTGGAAAAGAAGACACCACAACAGGCACCTCAGCAAGGTGAATTAAAGAAGACGACAACGTGGGTTAAAACTTCAACATATCATCACCCACATCACCCTGCAAGACAACCATCAAGATGGCAACCTATTAGCCACAAGGACAACAACCCCCGTATGATGGATAGCGAGGAGCGAAGATCCACCTACTACACATCAACACAGAAGAGCTTCCATGGTCAACTCCATATCAAGCGAGCGAGGCACCAGTGAGATCGAGCGTTCATCTTTCTCTTGGATGGCTAGATGCACATGCATGGTATCAGTGGACTACTCTTTTGAGTAGATCTTATTATTTGTATTCTTCCCATGTTTCGGGGACGAAACATGCTAAGGAGGGTGGAATGTTATATACCTAGGGGGGGTAATATGGGGTACCGAGGGAGGTACCCAAGGTAATAATGTAATAATGGATGGGCCATAGTAATAAATAAGGTGGTTAACTCATGTCATGTAAGGGACCACAAGTAGTTAATAATAATGTAAGGGGCCCATGGTATTAGTTGATGGTATGAGGAAACCATGGTAATGATGCATGGTATTGTATGTATGAGGTCTATATAGAGGCTAGAGACTCCACATGGAGAGACATGAAGAGAAGTAGTCTTGCATGAACAAGCATATGGCTTGTGGAGTGTTCTCCTTCCTTAAGGAGTGAATGTATGGTGTTGCCCTACCTTAAGGGTTTTGATCAATAAAGAATCATTTATATCTATTCAGATCTTTTTATTCTTGGGTTAATTCTATTATCATTATATTTCTTGGGTTAGATCTACAACAAGACTCTAAGTTTTGTCTATTATAACTTAGGTTGGATGGAGTTATGTATTGTTCATGATTATATACATGTTTCTTTTGTATGGATGGTTGTGACCATACTATGAGACTTTATATTTATGATGATAGTGATCCTTCTATATCGGATGGTTGTGTCCATGCCTTTGATCTTAGACTTCCAAACAATTATTTTCATTTGGAGGGTTGCATCCATGCCATGGATATTCTCACATAGTCCTTTCTATCTGGATGGCTATGTCCATACGATGGACTCAATTTTTGATGTCAGATATGTATATCTATATCAGTCCTTGATTTGGAGGTCTTCTCACAATGTTTTTTCTCATCCTTGTAAAAGCTTGTAAAGCATCTCAACCATAAGTCCATATTCTGCCTTCGTGCTTTCGTGGGAATCTGTTACCCCGGTGTTATCGGGAAATCTAGTGTCTATGCAGAGCTGCTAGTCCCACTAAGACGGGTAACTATCTTAGAAACAAACAGATTAAAGTTACTTTCGTTTTCCTTTACAAGAAGTAGATAGAAGAGGAGCAAAGAATACCAATCTCAATCTTTCACTCAGTTCCTTCTCCTCTTTGATAGATCTTTGCCGCTCTTTCCTTGACCACTCTGCTTCAAAGAGTACGTGTAAAGTCAAAGTAGCATAATACCTTCAAAGTGCAGAGATCTACAATCATAAACAATATAGGATGAGATATATATTGACCACACACATGAATATATTAACAAACATACAAGAATGTGGAGGAAAAATTTAATAGCTTTATTGTTATAGAGATTAGAGGAGAGGATTACAACCCATTGATCTAACCCAACGTCATCCTCCCAGCATGAAATCCCTTCTTCACCTCATGAAAAGGTTAGATCACCCAACACTATGATATTCCACTAGGAAACCAACAACATTTCCTTACAAGATACAAGATTCTAGCCTTTTGGATCTCTGGGATGAGGGATCCATATATAGATGATTGCAAGGGGGTGAGTCAGCTTCTAGGATTTTGATTAGTGTCCTCTCTCTGAGAGTTCTTGATTCCACTTGGAGATTGATGATATCTTACTCACCCCTGGGTGAATTCAGAGATGCAAGTGTCACAGGAGAAGTTTCTAGAAGATTCCATGATCATCCACCTTGCAAACTATCTCTTCCATTTGTCTACTCTCATTGAACACACCCTACAGAAGGGATTTTCAGTATGCATCGCACTTTTTTCACTGAGTAGGTGAGTTGCATTTCACCCTATGCATTGAGCAATCTGTATGGTCTAGTTTTGACGAGTTCTAAGTAGTTTTCTGTGGAGAACGTCTGGGAGATGATGTAATCAGCTGACCTTGTTCCTTTAGGGTATGAAACAACACTTTTAGGGACTCAGAAGCCCTTGATTTACGGACATATTTGATTGGGGTTGCAGTGTCCAAATATTTCTATAACAGTTGCCCCCTAAAGCATGGGGTCGTAGATCTTTGGTGTCCGCTGAAATGCTTTATCATGAGGATCCGAGGTTTTTCGAACTGGAAGGTGACCTGTAATAAGATACAATACAATACATTATCTTCATAACATTTTCATGATCTAGCTGAGGAAGGAATTCCCATGCTCAGCTTTATAAATTCATTTTCATGTACATAGGACAGACAACCATCCATGTGATAGACTGATGATTCTGATAGAGCCATCATCCTTTGATTTGGATGATCATCTGTGCAGAAACGATGTACATTTGATGTCTTTATTTTTCGGAATATATCACAGTCCAGATGGATGAAACTAGATCCAGGGTCTTCAAACTCGTCCAATCTTCACCCAAAGTACAAGTCAATCCATGTGAAAAAGGTTCTGGAGTCGAACATGGAAAGACATCACCTGATTACTAGCCAATGGTGTAAGTTGTTAACAAGCACGAGAGGAATCACCGATAATGATGATGATCCTCAAGGAACTATAGTACAATTCACGTGGTGTGAAAATGGGACTTGGTGTCGAACACCACACAAAATCTTTCAGTCAAAGGCCATTGATATAAACCTATCGTCGGAAGTGAGAAACTTGCCATTGAGGCATGCAAGCTTTAAGGTACTGAAAGGGTTGTCCCTAGGTTGACTTCTTGGATAATGAGCTGATGTCGACAAGAAGAGACCCATCGTAGGAGGGCCTTAATTAGTCCCACATCTACGACACAGAATGGAGCAAATGATTTTGTGGAGGTGAAAATGATTTGATGATACAAGGTTCAGGGTGGCAGTCATGAAAGAATGGAGCGTGAATGTATACCAGTGGATGAGACACAAGCTAGGTTGGTGAATTGTTTGATCGACCTCTCTTGAACATATCGGCAACACTAAAATTGATTGGTAGCATTAACCCCAAAGATGGATGGTGCAATGGACAAATGGTACTATGACCAGGGAACGGAATAACCCATCCCGATTTAGACATGGAGTGAAAATGCCATGTTCAAGAGCGACTCGCTACCAATAAAGTTTCTCTAAGTTTTCTTCCCAATTTTCCCCAGTCATTGCTGACCAGTACCTCTTTATTTTTATCAAGCTCGAGGAGGATAACATATGCTTGTTCTATAATTTTCCCTTCGGGCAAACCTGTTGCTATGTTTTAACGAGTCTAACAACAGTGAAATGCGTTCTTGTCTCTATTTACAAGTTTGTCGCTATTGTTTTTAATGAGTTTAATGACAAAGACAACTCGGTCATTTTTCAATTTTAGAGAGTCTAAAAAGGGACGAAAAGGAAACTCCAGTAATCCTTTTTCGTCATATAATCCCTTAAGTCTGAAAAAGTATAAAATAATACGAAATGGATGAATTTTCGATAGTTTTAATGAGCCGAGCAAGAAAAACGCTCGATCGTTTTTTGTAATAATCCCTCAGGTCCAAAAACATTAAAATCTAGAGGAGGCATAGCACTCCCGGTACCTTTAACGAGCCAGAGAGGCCAACTGCTCGACAATCTTTTCATATTTTACGAGTCAAGGGAAAAGAGCTTAAAGGAGACTCATTTTTGAGGAATGAGTGATATTTTCGGGTAGCTATTGACTCCAGGTAAGGTTTGGAATTTTCCAATCACAACAGTGTCATAAGGATGGCTAACAGAATCACTCTTCATAGTTGTTCCTCAAAAGGGTAAACAATCAAATGGAGGTGTATGATCAGCTAAACAGAGTGGAGGTGATGGTAAGAATACGACCAGGGCTCAAAAAGCTGATGATAATGCATTTGTAATGGTTATTTACTCGATATTGGTTCATTTTTTAGTGAGCTTAAACTCTGGCGGAACATTTGCTCATCGCTTAGGTTTAATTTTTAATGAGCTTCAAATTCACATAAAAAATGCTCGTCTTAGTCGTATAATAAGGATGTCTCAGCGATAGATTCCATTTTTGTGGAGCTTGCACCTTTCAAATCTTTGCTCTATTCCCTTTTGCATGCAAGCTAGGGATGACCAACTACTATCCTAGGGGTTAATTAGCTATTGAGGTTAGGTAGGAAAAAATCTTCCTTTACTTTGCTGGTGCCATCCAGCCCCTGCAAAGGTGAACGGTCGATCTGACCAATAACCTAACCTAAGCAGTTGAAGTTAGCAAAAATATGGTGTTAGCATTATGTTGGCTTCTTTTCACTTGCGCGCAAAAAAGGTTTGCATGCCCCCAGGTATAGCGAAGTAGAGTTTCTAGGTTTCCCTTGAATTTGTAGACAAAAAAATTTCTCCGTCAGGAAACGCCAACCTTCTGACGGAGGCATCTTATTCTGGTCTAATCCCCTCTTCCTAAATGGACAGGTGTCAGACTAGTCATATATCCTACATGGAAACCTACCCTATACCTGAAGTTTTCCTATCGAAGCAGACCAGGGTGCATTCCCCCTGGGTTTCAATCATGGCCACCGAATTACTTGTGTTCTTCAGGTGGACGGACTGGAGATTGATGAGACATTCCTTGCATGAAAAGACCAGTTAGGGATGTCATTTAACTATTAGCTATGTGTGAGTGAGGGAATGAAAGTTGGTCTACGAGTTGGACCACACAGCCTTCATGCGGAAAACACATTACTCGAAAGAGTGAGGAGACAATGGCTCCCATGCTATAAATATAGTCATGCCCAAGGAGCAGATTATAATCTAAAGGTCCTTGGACTACCATTACGTTCAGATACATGGTTTTCCCTCTCAAAGTTACAGGCAAACTCAGAAGGATCTGTAACAGTCGACTAGTTCCTTTATTGAGGCTTGTTAGATTTCGTATCTCAGGCAGAAGCGATGGTGAACCAAGCACTTTCCAGGCAGTTGAGGAAAGGATACTCACAAAAGCCCCTTCATGTATAATGGTATCGACCATGGGAATTCCGTAAGCTTGTACAATGATTCAAAATGGTACATTAGACAGTAAATATGGTCCGCCTAGTATATTCCAATCGAAGGAAAGGACTAGGTTGCTCAGAGGTGGGACCAAATAAACGGTCGGATATGACCCTGATGAACTTCCTTCCTGTGTTAAAGGAACAGGTAGATTGCCCCCATGTTCATTGGAGTCTATGTTTATGAAAAGAATGTGAACAGTGTCATTCTGATTCTCTTCGGTGACTGTATCATCTCAAGATGGACCTTTTGAAGACAGGACCAAGTCGACTGCCGCCCCAACCTTTTGACTTTCGTCTGGTGTGGATTTAGAGGGTTTATCTTCAACGATAGATTCTTCTACTGACCACAAAGTCATGTCAGTCAGATTTTCAACTAGCGACGGACTCGGCAAGAGTTTCTTGTACCGAGGAGGAAGCCATAGCAGTGAAGTAGGACGGTCATCCAAGACTCGTTTAGCTTCGTCTAGGAAGGGACAATGGTGGACGACATGGTTGCCTTCACACAGTTTGCAAGGAAGTTTGCATTTTCCTTTCTGTTCAGAGACTTTGTTTTCACTAGTTGACGGTGTACTCTCATCATGATCGTCAGAGGTTGATGACACCGGATTGTGCAAACGAGGAGACCGATCCCTTAAGATTCGAGGGATGCAAGAAGAATCTTGATGATAGTGGTCCCCTTTTGCAAATGACATATGGAGATTCCGGTTTGGATGGTGTGGTGTGTGGATTTTTGCTAGATGATGCATGGTTGCCCCTTTTTACCTTTGGCTCCTTCTTTCTCTTCTCTTTCTCCTTCCCTTTCTTCTTCTTCTTAGTTACTTGCTTTTTAGATTTACCAGCTTTACCAAGTGAAGAGGAAGGAGGTAAGGGAGAAACAAGCAAAGAAAAAGGTTGGGGGGTAACTCTAGTATCGTCTAGTTGTTGACTTGATTGCTCAGGAACTGTGGTGGTTTGAATGACAAAGGTCGAGAAGAGCCATATGGGCAAGCTGATTATCAGTCCTGGGAGGGACAATGTGGCCATATGAGGTGCACCAACATCTCCCCAAGAGGAGAAAGGACTAGGATTTTCCCCAAGGGGAAATCCCTGGTTGGGGAAATCCGTGGTTGGTGGACTCCATTTTTCTCAACCTAAGACCAACGACGGAATAATGACATTATTCTGATTAATATAAATTTTAGACGCTATGACACAACTTTCTTTTTCAATTTTTATGAGTTGAGAAAAGGCTAAAGATGACTCTAGTTGCCTTCGATTTTTAATGATCCTAAAGTGACAAGTGCTCAGATGGACCTTTTCCTTTAAGGAGTGTGAAAAGGAATGAAAGAGACTACTCTGGAAATCTAGACAGAGGGATTACCAAACCAATCAAAAAACTACAGAATACTTTTTACGGTATGACAATCAATCTTCCCGAATGTTGTGTTCAGTGCATTGTGATCTATAGGGCGGCAGACACGTCTTCCTAAGGATAAAGGATATAGCCTGTTGTTGTCTCCCAATATATACGTGACGGTACGTGGGAGCACAAGTCCATACTGGCACTTGTCATCTCAAAGAGGAGAAATCACCCAACCTACAACGAAAGCGATATTTACCAGGCTTCACGATGCCAGAATATGTCTCTAGCCTAGACTTCTAAATGTTGTGCATTAGGTTCCAAAGCATTTTTATGTTCATTGAATTTATTTTACAATTGACCTTTCTTAAGAAGTTTACCTTTCAAGTTCACTATGTAATGTAGATATACAATTCCTAAAATGCAATCTAAGATGATAAACAATCATTTATTCTTCTTTTTGTAATGAAAATCCTAGCTAGTAAGGAAAGAGAAATTAGATTATTTCAACATAGAGGAGAGAGCACACACTAGATGCACTATCCTAAATCAAACCAACAAGCAGTCTAAATGCAAATGAACATGCATGTATTTGTTTTTTCTTTCCTAATGTATAAATTACAAAAGGAATTCTAAGTACAAATTTGAATTGTTTCAAGCGACAATATTAACAATTTTCTTTTAAAAAAAATGAAAGGAAGATAATGACGACGCTTTGAGATTTTGAATTGAAAAATGCTTTAGACACTTCAAAAACTATTAATTCAAATCAAACAAAAGAGTAACAGTGTAATTGACCATCAAGAACAATAGTTTTCTTTTCCTTGACTCAAAACAACACTTGCGACCCTTCCAAATCAAAAGATGACAACTTGATTACGTGACTTCTTTGTAAAGGAGAACCGTAAATGACGAACAATACACAAAAACATTTACAGTTCTTTATACTATGGAGGTTGAATCATGCAAAGGAAGGGAGTTTCCACAATGGTATACTCATCATAGACAACAAAACTCCTGAATAAAGCTAAAGAAAGTGAACAAAAACCAAAATCTGGAAGCATGAAAGGTCTTATCTGATCACCGCACCTATAACACAGGGAAGGAGTGATGCATCTAACCTACTACACACGTGAGGTGCGATGCCTCTAGATTCCCAAGAAGAGAAGGTGCGATGGTCCAGGGATGAGACTTCACCTTGGTTCTTGGTCACAGTTTGTAGATCAGTTCAAGGATTTAAGCCGAGTAAATGATAGTCAGTAAATGCAAATCATAGGGGATGATCTAATGAGGCTACTTGAGCCACCACCAGTGAAATTAGGATGTCTTCAAATAAATTGTTCAGTTTAAAAACAAAACCTGGAGATAGACTGAAGCAACATTGATCTACTTTACACTTACATAGCAAATGCAGTTCCAAGACTAGCTGGCTTGACTTCAGGTTTCGTCTGTAAGTTTATAAAGCAAACAAATATAGACCAACAAACAATCTATTCTCTCTCCAGTGGAGCCACCATTTTTTTATCAGTAAATCTAGTGTCTATGCAGAGCTACTAGTCCCACTAAGATGGGTAGCTATCCTAGAAACAAACAGATTAAAGTTACTTTCATTTTCCTTTACGAGAAGTAGATAGAAGAGGAGAAAAGAATACCAACCTCAATCTTTCTCTCGGTTCCTTGCTTCTTCCTTCTCCTGTCTGACAGATCTTTGCCACTCTTTCCTTGACCACTCTGCTTCAAAGAGTACCTGTAAAGTCAAAGCAGCATAATACCTTCAAAGTGCAGAGATCTACAATCATAAACAATATAGGACCAGATATATATTAACCACACACATGCATATATTAGCAAACATACAAGAATGTGGAGGAAAAATTGAATATCTTTATTGATATAGAGATTAGAAGAGAGGTTTACAACCCATTGATCTGACCCATCATCATCCTCCCAGCATGAAAGCCCTTCTTCACCTCATGAAAAGCTTAGATCACCTAACACTATGATATTCCACTAGGAAACCAACAACACTTCCTTACAAGATACAAGATTCCAGCCTTTTGGATCTCTGGGATGAGGGATCCAAATATAGATGATTGCAGGGGGGTGAGTCAGCTTCTGGGATTTTGATTAGTGTCGTCTCTCTGGCAGTTCTTGATTCCACTTGGAGATTGATGATCTCTTACTCATCCCTAGGGGAATTTAGAGAGGCAAGTCTCACAGGAGAAGTTTCTGGAAGATTCCATGATCATCCACCTTGCAAACTGTCTCTGCCATTTGTCTACTCTCACCCATCGCACCCTACAAAAGGGATTTTCAGTATGCATCGCACTTTTCTTATTGAGCAGGTGAGATGCATCGCACCCTATCCACTGAGCAGTCTGTATGGTCCAGTTTTGATTAGTTCTGAGCAGTTTTCTGTGGAGAATTTCTGGGAGATGATGTAATCAGCTGACATTGTTCATTTAGGCTATGAAACAACTCTTTTAGGGACTTAGAAGCCCTTGATTTATGGACATATGTGAATGGGTTTGTAGTGCTCAAATATGTCTATAACACCTGGTGTGCCCAAAACTTGGCAATTATGTAGTGTACCCATAGTGATCTGCAGTCTAGATCCTCCCTAAAGACTTAATAGAAACATGTCTTCAGCCTTCCCTGTAGAAGTAAGCTCAAAACCCTAATTTCATGGTCAACGCGACTGTGACACTGGAAACTCATGTTGATGGCAAGTTGCACTATGCTAGCCTCATGCTGCGAGCACATTTTTTACTTGCATACTCATGTTGATCCATAAAAGGCAAGTTTTCCCAAAGAGTACAAGAAGATTCATGATCTAGAGGCTTTCAGAATGATAAGCTAGAGCTTTTTCATTGTGCGTGTGGTCAAATTCACTCAATATTTCCCTTTGATCTTATCCATATGAGCTACCTCCTTGAGATTGATGCCTTCCCCTATCTTTGGAGAGATCCTAAGTCCCTCTCCTTGCATATATATTCATCCTCCTCCATTCAAAAATGGTTGGTCATTGATTATTTGCACCCTTATGCTGAGATAGTGCCTACATGCTACTCATTTGGCTTGGAGAAGGAGTGCTTGGAGAGCTTGAGGTTGGACTTGGACATTCACTCAAGGGGGGATTATTGACATCAAGGCTTGGTTGTATGCTTCCTATTTTATTCATTGATATATACAATTGCTGGTTCACTCTCCATAAATACTTGTGTTAATCCATCATTTATATTAATCCTCCTTGATCTACTAAGTGGATTACTTTTGATTATTCTTGTTGCACTTGTATGCTTTGTTGTGTCTTTGATCTCTGATGCAGGTATTCAAATGTTGTGAGTAATAGAGTTGAGCCAGAGGAGCAAGTGATCAAGATCTTCAACAAAGTAGTGCATTATAACATAAGAATGAGGTAGGTCTCCTTCCTCTTCTCTCGTTTTGATTGTAATCTAGGAAAGTGACTTGTAGATTGTCACGTAGGTTGCTAATCCCACTCATTGGGCTAGAGGGATCATCTCTATCCGTAGAGAGGATTTACCTAGACAACACTTATTAGTGTGTTAAAGTCTTTTAATGCACCAATATGATAGAATTCCATTTTTATTTTCAAAATCCCAAAATCTAATGCATTTATTATTTTAACGCATAGGGGTAGTTAGGTATACAAGAGCACCAATATGCTATAAAATTTACTTGAATTTTTATTTTGGCATAAACTGGAATATTCATCTCAAGTTATCCTTTAGGATGCATCCACATGAGTCACAATAGTTCATAGTATACACTTCCCACTTAAATCTCCTTATTTTTGAAAAATGGCTTGAAATTTATATTTAAATTCAGATTGTGGTTATATGGTTCTCGAAATTAATTTTAGGTTTGTACACAATAGTTTATTTCCAATTTTACTCAAATTCAAGAATAAAATATCAAAATATGGAATGGCCAATTCTTCAAATTCTCTCGTGTTCCATATTTATCAAGGTCCTTCATGGCTTTCTCCCTTTCCATCTCGAGTAAGTTTATAAATTATTTATAATTATATTATCTAATTGAATTTATTTTCTTTTATCCATGTCAATTTTAATAAAAATATATCCAAATTTGCAAGATCTTGATTCAGAAATGATTCCAGATGAAACAAATACTCCACAAGTTCAAAAAATAATAATCTCTTGTGAGGAGAAGCATGTCACAAGACAAGTAGTTGGTAGACGAAAATGGATAGTCGCTTTACCCTACAAATTTTAGCATGTTGTCTTCTAGCTGCAATACTGGGTCAACGATGGTAATAATTGTTTTTGTATAACATAATTTCAACAAACCAATTGGATTGTTCTTAGTAATATAATTGATGTACTAATGTTCATTTTTTTTTTAATTATGATTACAGTGATGATGAGTGACCCACCTGCCAGCTTCTGGTGCACCCCACTACAATGTGAAATTGAGATAAGGTTGCATTAAGAGTAAAACTCAAAGAGGAAGTATATAAAGAGTGGTTGAATCAACCACTTGTTCAATTCCTGCTATATTCAGATTCACCAATTAAGAATGACTACATCAATAGTAGTTATTCATTACAAATTACCATTGGAGGTAATCAGATACAGGTTGTTATGGATGATTACTTATGCTATACTACTACCATTTATACAATTTAGTTAGATGCATTCTAGAATGATGAGCTGGGGAATGATGCTCATATCGCTAATAACTTTTTCAAAAACCTAAAATCTACTTCCATTGCCCCTCTCTTTGGATCTAGAGGCCATTCAAAGTCAACCTAGCTGGGGACAGCAATGTTATTGTACAACTTTAAAGGAAATTTTGTCATGTTGAATGCATGTTTCTCGACAATGTTGAGGTAATTTAACATGATCAAGTCCCGTATATTTTGATAGATTTTACTATATAATCAACATTAAAAATTGTTGATTTTATCAAAATTAAATATTTACATTGTACATTTATATTTCCCACCAATAATAGGTTATTCAAATATAAGGTTCTTTGGGTCATAATATATTTCCCATCAGCTCTAAAGAGGAAAATTAGTTGTTGAATATGTTGGGTGTTTAGTACATAAAGGAGGATATGCATACAAAGATATATGTCTAAGGAGAATAATTCCTTATCATGTAGCATCATCATTTATTTTTAACAAACTTTTGTATGATATATTCTTCTTAGCATTGTAGTAAATATTGACTGAAATATTTTTATATAAAAATATCAAAACCTCAAAAATTTCAAGTGCACTTTTTTTCAAAGTTTCAAATGAATTTAGATTTGATGATTTGACATGTAAATGGTTAACAAATTTGGAATCTTGGAATATTATTTTGAGGCTAACAATGATGTCCTAAAAATTTGAAAAAGTTCTTTAATTTCACCATGATCATATTTAAATTGTTGTGGAGTCTTATTGTGAGGTTACTAAATATGTCCTCCAAATTTAAGAAAGATGTTGAATCCCATACTTTAACTAGTTGTCGATTTTTTTTAAATGGATTTTGTTTTAAATTTCTGATGAAATTGTCTAAATAGTAATTGTGTATAATTTGTTTTCTTTCGAATGTGCTAAATATTTCTCATATATTAAAATTATATTTTCAAAATTAAAAAATAAAAATCAAATAGCTAAATTGAGCAGATACATAGATCTAAATTATAATCTAATGTTATTTGATCAGACCAAACAAAGGTGAATTTAAAAAAAATGTGGGTTGTAAACTTAATTTTCAAAATGTGAGTGTTATATTGACACAGAGTACCCATGCGATAAAAAAAATAATAAGTCCTGGTCCTTAGTAGAAAATGTTGCACTGGTCAAGGGTTGTTTTTTATAAAATAAAAAATTAACAATGCACTCAGTAACTCTGAAGAAATGGTGGGTATACTACTCAATAACACTAGTCTAGTGTAAATTTAAAAAAATGTGATTAGTAAAATTCATTTTCACCATTTTGGTGTTTGCTCCCACAAAGCCTATGTGGTTGGGATTTTTTGAATGTCCCCATGCATATACAACAAGGTGTACCATTGCATGGTTTTAAATATAAAAATAGAAATGCTCTAGGTGAAACGAGAGCACTAGTGCATATATTGATTCATAGCACTGAATAAATATTAAATTTAAAGAATGTAAACTGTAAATTAATTTTCACCATTTTGGTGCTATACTACCATGAAGCACTGATGTTATTCCTATTTTTACACACGCCAATGCATAAATAATATTGTGCACCATAGTATGATTTTAAGGTTAAAACAATCATAGTGGGGTTTGTGAATAATCGACATCGATGCTTTGGGTTTGAGCACACTAGAATAGGGTTAAGTTTTAAAAAAATCTTCACCATAAAATTTATTTTTTCCATTTGCAGTGTTTTAAAGCTCTAAGGCACTGGCGTAACCTTTGTCGGTATGAACTACCCCACCATGTATGCTTCTGTTTCTTGCCATTCTTCCATCCATTTCTCACTGCATGCCTTTTGATTTTTGTGAAACCATGGTGAATTTGTTTTTTTTTGTTTACCTGGAAACCATGCCTCCTCAACGAGCAAATCTCTAGTTAATTTCTATGTTTCTCCATTACATTATATTTTAACGAAGAATAATTAAAAATTAAGTTAAATTATGCATGGTTTTTTGAATTTTTTTCTTCACGGTGTGTTCAAAATGTTCGGCTCCCACCATTCATTGGTCACCATGTAAATTTATAGGGCATATCGCAAATCAATGCATAACATGAATGCACCATTAATTTTTCACTGTGTTGGGTAAATTGAAATTAAATGGATTGTTAAATATGAGGATGCAACACTTTAAAAGTTATATTTTTTACAAAAATACACCTAGTGTAATTAACCTCTTAGTGCATTTATGTTTAAATAACAATGCACCTCTCAATATTTAAAAATATATAAATGAGTGTCTTCATTAACTTGAACAATCCTAGGCAGTGAATCAATGTAAAATTAATGCACCAATGAAAAAAAAATTGTTGATCATCCACACTAAAAAAAAAAAAGAATACCTAATATTATTTATCTATGAGAACTGAAAGTGGTCCATGAAGTTGATGTGTGCACTATTGTTGGTGCATTCATCTTGTTGTGGCACATCATGTCTAGTGCATTATTATCTTTTTTGGAGCACTAAGGTTGATTTTTATTTTTAATTGAAAGTTATATATCCATATTTATGAAAACATTTTTCATTTCATTAAAAGCATTGTGTTTTATGTATGAGGTTGAACTAGTTTATATGCCAATCGTGAAGAGACATTAGAGGAGTGAGGAGAAACAATCCCAAGAGGAGAGAGTTAGGAAATATAATATGGTATGAAACTATGAGGCATGAGAGAAGGAGAGGGTTTTTAACCCTCACCCTAGTACCATAGTAAGAAAATGCCTCTTGAGGAATGTAGGAATCCTTAAGAAATATGAGGAGGCTATATCCCTAAATGGGCACTTTTGGGTTGTTGGCACAACCAATCCATTAGTGGGATTTCCACCAACAATTTATCCATGTTGGTATTAATTAGTGGTTTTAACTCATTGAGGGGGACATTTAACTGGCCTCACTACGAGAGGAGAAGATTTTCCTGAGTTGATTAATTCTCTCCATGTTGTTGTGGCTCAGATTTATCTTCTCTACTCTTAGAGATATGTTGGGATTCATGTAGTTTCTCTAAAATATTTTGAGGTGTTTGGCGGAAAACTATGGATAGCTTCTTTTTCATAAGAAATTTACCCAAGAACACAAATTAATTATGGAGAATTACTGAGAGAAACAAATATAAAATAACCAGCAATAACCGTAAACACATAAGCACACATGTTTATCTGGGAAAACCCCAAATCCCAGGAAAAACCCGATTATAATGAAATTTCATTATCCTGGCCAATCCGGCCAAGTGAGGCTTCACTGCTTACCTACAGGCCTTTTTATTACAATGAAGTCCTTCCAGCCTTTTATAGGCTCCATTATATATAATACCATAGGAAGAATACCATGGGTGCACAATACCATGTGCCCCAAAACCATCACTGTTTAACCTCCTTTGACTCTATCCTGAGTCAAGTTTACTTAAAAATTCCCCCCTTAAACTTGACTAGGGGTTCCTTGACTAACTCTAGCTAATCCTGCTAAGTGAGACAATCCCACTCACTCTAGCTCTTACCCCCCTCAGAGTTTTTACCCGGGGTATTGTTAACCCGGCATCCCCCCCTATCACCTAGGTCTAACCCAGACTTTACCGATGATCACCAAGGGGTACACATGCCTTACCAGGTCTTACAGCAATATGCCCAATTACATGCAATAATTTTGACTTCATTAATTTTTATTTTTTTTTCTTTATTGCTACTGCTATTCTAACCCATCTTCTCTCAATTGCTGGCATCCTTGTTTTGTTTCTTTGCTGCCTTCTTTCCAAGTTGAACTGCCTTTAATTTCTTAGATGAATCGTTGAAACCCTCGCCTGGGGTGACTTCACCAAAAGGCCTTGATTTGGATCTAGATCTAACGCTACCTCTGCAGCAACGCCTACTCCACCTCCTCCGTGAACGTCGTTCCTCCTGAGATCAATACCATGCCTCCTCCAATCAACGTTGCCACTACAACCGTGGATCTATATCGACCTTCGGCTCCTTCAGAACAATCCACACGACTTTCCACTATCTCCCATTGTAGAACCTTGTTTTGGATGCATATAGATTAGATTTGTGAACAAACTATGCATCAATCCTTTCTATGTCTACCAGGCTAAATAACCCTTGGCAACAAAATCATTTTTCTGAAGCCAATACACAACCTTTGGCTCTGATACCAATTGATAAGAAATTTACCCGAACACAAATTAATTACAGAGAATTATTGAGAGAAACAAATATAAAATAACCAGCAATAACCATAAACACATGAACACACATGTTTATCTGGGAAAACCCCAAATCCAGGGAAAAACCCGATTATAATGAAATTTCATTATCCTGGCCAAAACCCTGGCCAATCCGGCCAAGTGAGCCTTCACCACTCACCCACATGCCTTTTTTTTTTTTTTCTGAATTAGGCTATTCTATTATGTACAAAAGTTGGAGATACAGTTACTGTGCAGACTATGCAGCGGGAGCCTGCTGCCATATATCCTGGTAGACGGGCTCAACCCTTTGGCCAAGCAAACAAAAACTCAGAAATTCCCACATAGGGGAGGACCATGAAAGTTCCCACGCAGGGGAAACTAGCAACCAGAACAACGACCATCGATCCCTCGCAGGGGTGACCAAAAACCGAAACGATAACCATCAGTCCCACGTAGGGGAGTGCCATGGAGGCTTAAATCCTCATTCCCGAAAGAACCCCAAAACTCTAAGACACTTCGACCCCAGGAAAAAGACACGTCGACCTCAAAACATTGACACGTCGACCCCAAAACAATGTCACTGAGACTCGTCGACGACTGAAACAGAGCAAAACATAGACATGCAATGACAAGTGGACGAGATAACCTGACCCGAGCCATGAGCCAACACCCGGCCAACAGTTCCCGAACTGGAGCCGCGTGCTAATCTTCAGACTCCTCTGCTTCCAGCTCCTCCTCCACTATCAGAGAGGGCCTGTAGTAGTCCTCCTCCAGCACTTTCATTTCAGCTTCCTCAGCCTCTACAGGTAGAGATTCGCTTCCGTCCTTGTGAGGAGTCGGAGCCTCGACTATCTTTCCCTTCTCTTCCTGAGTCACAGTGGCCTTATGGCTTTCGTCGTGGGAGGGAGCTAGAATAGGCGGAGAACTGGTGCCTCCTTCCTCCTCCGGTTCCTCAATGAACAAAACCACGATATGAGCATTGATACGCGGCCTGGTAAAACGGTTGTCAAAAGAGAAGATGGCCGAGCCAAAGAAGGGAGCACCAGAAGTGCCAGCGGAGCTGGCTTCCAAGATTTGGGCGGGCTGGGAAGGATGAGCGAAGGCTGAGCTAGGGCAGTGATAGAAGCAATGGTAGTGCAGGCAGTGATAGGGAGGCCAGAATTACTCTACAGTGGGGCGTCGAGAGGTTCCCCCTCTACTGGAGCCCCTATGACTCAGCTGCCGAAGGCGTTCATGAGCCATGCTGGTGAGGAGAGTCGGGGAGTGATTCGGCCGGACGAACAGGTGTAGGTTATGACAAAACAGGGCAGAGCCTGCCTGAACGAGGAACTGGATTTGAATTACCCAGAGGTCTGATTACAGGCGAGCAGGAACGCATAATTCAGAGGGCATGAGGCCAAGAGGGTGGATAGGGCTGCCGTTTATAGAGCTTACAGCGCTACCTCGGTGGTTGTCCACCATTAAAGCGATAGTCAAATCCATCGCAGAGCCAAGAGGGGGAGCGAAACCAAGAGAGTCTGAAGCATGAATGCCTCCAGCCTGCCAGCCTGTGACTATTAAAGCCACCATCCTAGAAGTGCCATTACCGTC
Organism: Pinus taeda; assembly: GCA_000404065.3. Taxonomy (NCBI): domain Eukaryota; kingdom Viridiplantae; phylum Streptophyta; class Pinopsida; order Pinales; family Pinaceae; genus Pinus; species Pinus taeda. Next base: position 177,969 of record APFE031570438.1, read on the forward strand.
GTTTCCCATTTGCGCCTTGCGCATGACGGGCACGTGGTCACCTCGGGACCTCTGTCCCATCAGCTAGAAAAACTTAGCGATCACCCGTATCCGGGACCTACATGCCTTTTTATTACAATGAAGTCCTTCCGGCCTTTTATAGGCTCCATTACATATAATACCACGGGCAGAATACCAGGGGTGCACAATACCATGTGCCCCAAAACCATCACTGTTTAACCTCCTTTGACTCTATCCCGAGTCAAGTTTACCTAACACTTTTGGTGTAGAGGAGGTTAGGTTCCTCTCACTATTAGTGAGTACCATTAAGCATTATACTAGTGATGGGTGGTGCATTGGTTTCCCTCTTTTCTTTTATGTTGATTCTTTGGTGCAGAGGTCAGGATGTATCAGATGTATTTCATTTTTTGTGGAAGTTTTCTATAACTTTAGATAGCTTTTTCTCTATGATACATGGGAGGATGAACTTCCCTTTTGCTCCAAATATTTTTTTTTTAATCTTTTGAGAGGATTCTCGAGATGAGGCCTACTTTTAACCATAACCTTACTAGGTTGATGGCTAAGATGCATAAGTATAGGCTAGACGAGGTGATAACCAAGAGGGGCCAAATACAGTATCTAACTAGGATTTATGCCAAGGCATTGGGGCTACTATCCAGTGAGGTGAACCACATGTTTTTCTTGGTGACATGTTCTTATGTGGGGATGGATTAGGGATAGTGTCCCAACATCCTCTTCACACAAAATATGCCAGTAAATGAAAGAGGTAATATTAATGTTCTCTTTAAATTAATCCAATTTAAATTTATTGTCTTAATTAATTAAAATAAAATAGTACTTTATTTAACATGTTTCATTAAATTATTTAATGAAATTGTCTAATTATTTTCGTGTATTATACATTTTTTACACGTTGCAACATTCATTAGGGACATGCCTCCTCTCCCATGAATGTAGATGTGGGGATGAATTATTTCGCGTAGGGTTAGGAAGGTTCCGATTAGATGCAGATACGTAGGTCCACGAAACTGTGTCACATTCCTCATACTAGATTCAGGATGGAGTTCAGAAGCCGACTCTCTAGAATTTTGGTTGAGTGGTAGGTCCCTATACTACCAGTGTAAACCGTTATTGTTATTAGTGGAACCCCCTTATTGTATTATTGTGCCCACATAGTGCACATGCTGTTATTATTGTACCCCATAGAAGCCCACTATTGTTATTGTTGTGCCCCTACAATATTATTGTTATGTAGGCTCTCATTGTGTTGGGACCTCATAGCCTCCTATATATAGAAAAGAGGTCTTGTCATTTGTATCATCCAAGAACTATTCATTTTTGTAACATAAAGAATGTTTCCCCCTAGAAGAGGCCGATTTTGAGGTCGTTGATCTATCCTTTTCTAAATTTTTGTGAGTTTCTTTCATAACATTTGGTATGAGAGCTTCGGATTCTGGGGTTTTGCTACTCGAAACAGGACATCATTGAATTTTCACTATAACTTTTTTTTGCACTATTTCAGAACCTAAACAAAAAACCCATATGAGAAGAAATTGGGCAAAACCTCGGGTGTGAATTTCAGATGTTATCTCGCTACATTTTTGGAGATATGATCTGTGCAAGTTAGGGTTTTGGAAAGCTTCAGAATTCCATCTGAAATAGGTCATCATGGAATTTTTGCTATAATTTGGTTTTTGCGAAGTTTCAGATACTCAAATTGAAACTCGTTTGAACTGACATCTTAGTGAAGCTTGGGCAAGAATTTAAGATCATGTTTCTCTATATTTTCAGAGATATAGTCCAAGATATTTGGGGTTTTTACAATATCTTAGATTACATCCCGAACTGGTGACCCTGGGAAAATCGTCATAACTCTCTTTCGGAGCATCTGATTCAAATTTTGTAAAACATGATAGAAATAATACAGAGTATAGTTTTTTGGGTATCATTTTCAGAACCTATGGTTGAACTAGTGACACGTGGTAGGTCGTACAATTTCACTTTACTAAACCATTCTATAATTAGCTCATCATGGGAGATTGGGCATAACACATTCTTTAGGAATCCAATTATGATAAGATGTAAGGAGTTAGAAAGAGGACATAGAGTGCTATCACAAGCCAAAATTTCAGAACATAAAGATCCAAAATTAGAGAGTCACAATCGTTTCAAGGTCGAGCTCCTAAAATCAAGGAAAAGTGATGTGTGGAAGTTTGATGTTAAGGATCCGGTAAATTGGATGCTATAACTGGGGCAATATTTTGATCTACAAGAGGTGAAACTATTACAAAAGGTATGTATTTCATATTTATATTTAGAACCGAACCAATTTTTATGGTATAAAGGTCTTTGATCTCATAAACCACTTCTCGCATGGCCAATTTTCATGGAGGAAATGATAGCACATTATCATGATACAAAGAGAACCACCTTCTTTAGATAATTGATAAATATAAAACAAAAGGGTTCAATGGCAGAGCACATTGAGGACTTCCAAAAACTGAATATAAGGGTAAATGATATTCTAGAGAAGCAAAGGATTGATGTCTCCATAGGGACATTTGAAGATAACATTCAACATGAGCTTCGTCCTTAGGAACTTGATTCATTAGAGAAGGCATTCACGTGGGCAAGAAAAACTAAAATTGGAATTATGGAAACAATGAACCCGACCACTCACAACTATAAATATGGAAGTGTTTTTTATCCTAGCCTTCCACATCCTACAATGTTTACACCACAACAATTGGAAGCAAAAGGAGAAAAAAGGCTTTGTTACATTTGTGATAGTAAGTACAATAAAGATCATAAGTGTGCTGGGAATAAATTATTTTACATAGATTGTGAAGACGAGGATGAAAAGGAACAAGAAACTTCAAAAGAAGAGGATATACACCAGGAAAAAACCCTAGGATAACAAGAAATGAATCCGACCATATATTCTAATGCATTGACAAAAATTACCACTCCTTAAACTATCAAGATAGAAAGACATACCAACAACTAAAAGGTAATAGTGTTGATTGATTATGGAAGTACCCATAATTTTATTCATTGTAAGATAACCAAGGGATTGAATTTCTTCCTATATCTAGCACCATATTTGCAAGTGATGGTTACAAGTGGAGGAACCATAAATTGCTTTGGAAAGTGGCATAATATCAGGCTATCCATGGGAGAATATGTATTAAATAGTGTTGGAAATAATACTGTGAGGGGGGGGTGCATCAGTATTATCACATCATTAAAACTTTTTCATTTCCATATTCAGATTCATATATGCTACTTCCACAACTTCTCATGATTCAGTTAGTTGATCCTTAATGAGTGCATTAGAACATTATCAAGCATATTAACAGTAAATAGGTGCAGTAAAATAGAACAGATCATCACACATAAGCCACACACATGAACACCATGATATAAGGTGGAAAGCCAATGTGGGTGAAAACCACCTGCTGCAATATGCCTCTATCTTCTTTCAATTAGAAACTTCTTTTTACAATTGTACTGGTGCAGTCCTTTACCAGTACGCAGGCTGCAACTTGCAGAGAGCTACAACCCTCTCTTGTTTTCGAGACTCTCCTGGAAGGGAGCTATAACCGCGTTACCTCTTGCACTAGCCAAGATACTAGTACGTAGGTGCTGGCCTATAGAAGGCTACAGCCTTCTCTTTCTTCCAGGGTCCACGTTTCATAAATTTTTTTAGACTGGATCCATGAACATCAATCAATCATCAAGAATTTCTGCATCAAACAATCTCCTTTTCACCAATTAGCACTGAATCAAGTAGACACTTCTCTGACAGCTGTATCCAAATCACAGTAACTGTAACCACACACCAAATCTAAACCCAGAACAAAAAAATACTATCATTCAAGCTTAAAGATTAAGACCCATCAATAGAACTTATCCTTCTCCTTGCGCTCAGGTTCCTTCTTTATTCAGATCCAGATCTGCACCATAACCCAATCACAGTATTCCAGATCTAGCACTTTATCAGATATTCAATAACAATTCAAATGATGCTTTGCCAAATGATCTCCTTCCCCTTTTATAGTCTTAGGCCTTTCACAATACCACGGTCCAAAACCATAATAACACAATACCATGAACCCAATACTTGGGATCAACACTTTTGGATGCAATACCACGGACCAAAACCATAGGATCAAAAAAACTGTCGGACCAATACCATGAACCAACCATGAAAGTGCGTGAACTTTTCTCCACATGAAATAAACTTTTTCTCCACATAAAAGTGCATGAAATTTTCTCCACATGAAATAAACTTTTTCTCCACATAAAAGTGCGTGAAATTTTCTCCACATGAAATAAACTTTTTCTCCACATAAAAGTGCGTGAACCTTTTTTTTTCTACATGAAATAAACTTTTCTCTGCATAAAAGTGCGTGAACTTTTTCTCCACATGAAATAAAATTTTTTCCACATAAAAGTGCGTGAACTTTTCTCCACATGAAATAAACTTTTCTCCGCATAAAAGTGCGTGAACTTTTCTCTACATGAAATAAAATTTTATCTTCATGAAAGTGCGTGAACTTTGCTGCACTAAGTGAAATAAATTCTTTCTCCACATAAAAGTGCGTGAACTTTCTCTACATGAAATAAACTTTTCTCTGCATAAAAGTGCATGAAATTTTTCTCCACATGAAATAAAATTTTATCTTCATGAAAGTGCGTTAACTTTGTTGCACTATAATTTATCATCTGAGATGATTTGCCATCAAGGACAACACTTGTCTCATAATGCCAACAATCTCCCCCTTTGGACTTGATGGCAAAGCTAACTTGTCACACGTAGAACTATCACCTGATTCCTTTGAGCTGTCCTGCACCCCAAGCATTTAGTCACATTTGATATCTCTTCTTGAAGATTCATCTAGTTATAACTAAGTGAGATGATCTTCTATGAGAGGGTTGCCATCAAGTACAACAAATGCATCATAATGCCAACTATTATAGCTCCAAATCTCAATATTATGGTTTGCGATGCTGCAATCATGGCCTAGGGCAACCCCTCCTTCCAGACCTGGTCTCAAATTTAAAAAATAGTGTTTTATTCCCTGTACGCGACATTGCCCTCAGTTAAACGCCTGTATACGCAGGTCCATATATACCCAACCCGTGTATATGTATTAAAAAACTTAAAAAAATATAAAATTCCTTATTTTTGGGCGGAGATCACGGGTTTTACCTGCTAATCACCTGTTAGTGCCCGTGGCCCCAACTATTCCCAACCAATTCCTAACTAAAAAATTACTTCAGGATTGGTATAAAAAGACATCAAAGGGAAGGCCTAAGGGAGGAGAGAAGAGAGAGAAAGGTTATTATACTGAGATTTTCCTCCTGACCAGGTCTGAAGACCCTTGTGCCTTTTGCACTTCCCCCATTTGTACAGGAAACCCTTGTTTCCTTGTGGTTTGATGTTCATCCCTTAGTTATGGCATCATGGAGTGAGTCTTGGAAGGAGATATGCTAGAGGCTTGAGGCGGGACGGATCCGGAAGGAAGCTGTGCTTGGAGCCTACAAAGGTTGTTTAGGTGATATTACTCCTTTTGTACTTTCTATTTGTCTATAATAAAGAAACATGTCTCGATTCCCGATATGCTTCTTCTTTATGTTTATGATGTTCATGTTTGAATTTCATGTATGAATGGTTGTTTAAAGTTCATAACTAACTTCCTTCTGTTATAACATAAAGATGATTTTTGTATAAATCTTTGTCCATATACTGCTGCATTCTTTGGAATTGTTGGTTTTGCAGGGCAAAGGAGCGAAAGGGACGTGAAGA